>OOFC01013668.1:19043-37549 GCA_900323345.1 Pseudochromis fuscus | reverse complement strand
CCCGTTTTTTTTTTTTTTTTTTTTGCTTTGTTTTAAGTTGCGCCACAAGGAAGCACAAACATCTATGAGCCATGAGCACACAGGTAAAGCTCTTCATTGGCTGAGTACACAAATGTCTAATTGGCTTTCACATAATTACAAACATAGAGTCTGTTATAAGTTAAACACAGTTGAATCTCTTTGGTTAACTGCATCCTTGTCAGGCAGAAAATACCTAAAAACAATATCAATGGAAAATGAAAATGGCACAAAACCACATTTGCTTTGTTCCTTTTTTTCACATTTTATCAGTGAAAAGCTTTCCAGAGTCAGACAGACTCTGGAGGATGGAAGCAGCTTGGAAACTTGAGTCATTTTTTATTCTCAAATGATCTGATTGCTGAGTAAACACCCAGATGTGAAATGATCTAACAAGATCTTCATAGACTTGCACAAATCAAGCACAAGACAGAAACAGCAGATGGTAAATCCGACTCAAAGGTTTTTCTCCAGATTAGATCAAATGTGTTATTTGATGTATGAGCACATTGTAAACAATTAGTAGGCTTACAACAATAATATTAGTAATGATAATAATAATAATAATAATAATAACACAACACAATCATCCTGGTCATCAAAGTTGAGTTGACCCATCGTATTATCACAATTCACTTCTGGCCAGTGGCAGTAATCCTACTTTCCTGCAACAAGCAGTTCACACGAGGTAGGGCGAGACTCAAGTTTTTCAGCTAATGTCACAGATATGATCAGAACCACTTCTTAACACGTGTGTTGTTTAACTGATCAGTTTCATGTGTTTAATCTTATATTCTTTTCTACAAGTGTATTAGACTATAGTGTCTGTATGAGTTTCAATATGGTTTTGGTTCAGTTAAAAGTGTTTATTTTTCTTGAAAATGTTTCTTTAACAAGAAAAAGGGAAAGTAAATGTCACTTTTTGAATATTGGTTATTGGAAGCTTCAATTTAAACATATCTCCATTGGCCTTCAAAACCTGTCAGTCAAACCCTAGTGCCTACAAATGTCAACAGACACACAAATACATATTCTTAGTACTCCGACTATTTATTCCAGTCAGACCAGTGCTCCCCTTTTTTTCTTTTTTTCTTCTCCTTTCTTTTCTTGTGTATGTATCAGTACGTTGATCCTGCTGGTTGTTTTTCAGTCAACTCTCTGTTGTTAGGCCCGTTGACAAAAAACCAGCAGATCCCTGAACATCTCTGCACAAACACTGAGCAGGGTTTTTACCTTATCTGTTTGTATTCCCCACTTAACTGAGGACTCTAATTTCTATTGAGTCAAACTTAAGCACAAGTCCTCATTTGTGTTAGAGATCAACAGATCTCAGTAGTGTTCTTTCTTCATGGGGTTTGATGCTGTGAGGAGGAAGAGTTTACAACAGTCAAAACGTCAGGAATAAAACCACTGCACGGTGGTCACTTTGCATAAAATAACTTGAACTGCTGGTTTCTCAGATGTTTTCTTGTGTTTTGATTACGTGATGTAAGCTTGTCATTCGCCTCAGCTTCCTGGTTGTAAATACCAAACTCATGGTGATGGCTTGAAAAATGTGAACAAGCTGTCAACAGCAGTGGTAATTACCACTGGTCATAAACCCAACACAAAACATTGCACATTTGTATGATGCTCAATTTTCAATTGGACTTTGTTTTTGTCCTTCCAGGAAGCCTGAGCTCTCACCTTGCCATCTTGAATTAGATGTCAGCCATATTTGTTCCTATGGATACTTGGGTGTTTGTGTGCGTGAGAGAGGGTGGGAGGAGGCCTCTGTATGTAGCTCTTTACATTAAAAAAAAGGACGAAAAAGCTTGGTGCAGCATGGAAGCTCATGCCTCATCAGGACCGAGTTAAGTTAAAACAGCGGTACAGTGAGAGAAACAGAGAAAAAAGTATATATATAATTCTATATTGTGCAGAATATTTATAGGCCTTTTGTGCCATTGAAGTCATGCTCTGTGCTGGCCACGCCCAGCGCTCTCTACCATGTGATCATTATACATCGTCTTGTACTGATGACCCGTGGTTGATTTGATTGTTTTTCCATGTCAAGTGCATTTTTCGCAATAAATGCCTTTGTTTTAAAAACGGATTTTTTTTTGCGTCTTTTTGATCTGCCTGCAGCCTTATAACAGGGAAGCAATAGGGAAACACTTCACATTCATGTGCTCCGATACATAACAAACACATTACCCGTGTAGCCCATTAGGATTTCACAGTTGCCCCTTAGAGGATTCATCTGGAGAATCATATCATATCTTGCTCTAATTATAATTATGTGCACTCACAGAAGCTCCTAATGTGCTCATTATGAGCTTATGAAACCTTATGAGCAACACTCCAGGTACAGCTGTCTGATGAAGTGTGTTACTGTCTTTCAGTATAGACACAGTGGTGAAATATGTTCAGAAATAAAGCTGACACTCTTCCTGTCTTCTCATCCCTTTCTTCATCTTCTACTCTTTCCCTCATTTCTCTCCATCTTTCTTATCGTCCTCTTTCTCTCCTGTGTTCTCAAGCCAACACTGGCATGGACGAGGTGTGTAATTGGTAATTTCAGAGCGTTGCCGGCACTCCCCTTAAATGACAACCTCATCTCTCCGGGAGTCGAGCCTGTCTCCAATGATCACCTCCATTTGCATTTAGAGTGACTAGCAAAAGGTGACAGGGGCGTGTGTGTGGGAATGTCAGTGTGTGCGCGCGCGTGTGCAAACGCAGCCGTATGACAGCTATCTTGGATGTAAGCCCACTCAGAAAAAACTTAACGCTAACTGCTATATTTAAGGCATGCAGAGGGCAGGCAGCAAATTTAGATTTTTCAGATTTCTGCGGTGTTCAGATAGCGTTCACCTCTGCCAGGGAAACTGGGAGAAATCACTTCCCACCCAGAGACTACCTAAAGGTTTGAAATGGTTCTCCTCTGGGTGTCCTCTTCCTGGCCTATTACACCAGCAAGGTGCTGCTGCTGTGGGCCCCTGCAGGGAATCGATCAGCGTTCCTCCGCTTTACGCCAGACCTGTCTGTCCACCTGTCTGTGTGCCAGCTCCAGTCACAGTCAAGGGCAACAGAGCTGGAGGGTAAGACACTGCAGGGAACAACACCTCGACCAGGCTCCACAGGGCAGCCCCTTTGTGGTGAGCAGGAAAGATGTTAAGCTACTGCTGCTTTGTAAATCTTTCTCTAAAGCACAGGGAAAAGCTTCAGATCAACCTCTATATTTTTACCTTCTCATACAGGAGGTGTAGACATTATATACTACACATTTATTTTAAAATGAATTGCAGGGCTGGAGACAAATGAAGTCAGGAGGTCGGTCAATTTTTAAATGTGTTAATGTCTTTAAAAAAAAAATTCTCTCCTGTTCAAACTGTACAATCACTAAAGCCTTTATGAGAATGTGGAAAAAAAAACCTAACAAAATATTGATCTCCTAAAACAACACAATGCATCAAGTCCCACCTGCAGTATATCAACATGATGAATGTTAAATATGTTATGATCAATAAGGGAAATAAAATTAGTTAATAGTTAATGTGCTGTTCCTTCTCTTGCTTTTAACATCCTGACCTCATAAGTAGGGGTGTAAAAAGCTCCAATCCAGCTGTATGAATGCTATATACTGGACACTGTTGAGGTTTTGCAGTGACCTTGTTCAAACATTTACCAATTAAAACATTTTTTTTTTTTTTTAGCTTTTTTTCCCCCTTGTATCTTACTCAAAATGTAAAACCCCTTGTCTCCCTACAGTAATGCCATAAATCTAAAAAAAAAACAAAAAAAATCTTCAAGATCTGTTCAGTGATGTTTCTGTGATACTGCTAACAGACAAATGCTGGTACAAACATACCCTCATTGGCAGAGGTAATAAAAAAGTGTGACAAACTAAGCCTGGCTATGATTACAGAGATCTCATCACACGTTGAGAAGAGCTTTGAGTTTGTAACTTTGCCAACGGCAAATCTCATATTAATAGACTGGTGATCTGTCCAGAGTGGACCCTGCCTCGTGCCCATTGCCAGATGGGACAGGCTCCACCCCCTGACCACTTGTGCAGGATAAGCAGGTATAGAAGAGGGCTAGATGGATGGAAATCTGACTTTCACTGAAGAAGACGGACCACAGGTATCTGCAGAGCAACACATCCCAGCAGCTTCATCCCAACTCTTCACTGTTTCACAAAAGGACCAGAAATCAAGTTTTAGACTCATGACTGAAATTCCTTTGAACTCAGAACCCAATACTGAACAATATGCAGTAAACTGCTGCTCCAGGTTCTTTGTATAAAATATTATGGTGGAAATGGTAAATGCACACGACTGCAAGCAGATTGTCAGAATATTCACCCTTTATGGATTTATGAACAACCAGGTTTCTCATGTTCCACATGAATGTCATATCCCTTATTAGATCAAAACCATGAACACACTCATTCATTCTTTTCAATAGTGGACAGTGAAGCTCATTCACTGAGAAGATGTGTGAACAAACAAATACACAAACACAATATATCATGACAAAAATACAAAGATTTATTTAGAAAGAAGGAAAAAAGCTCCCAAATAATACTGTTCATTCCTTAAATACAAGTGTAGCACAAATGTGTCTTCAGCGAGCCTTTTCTCCAGTCGGCCTCGGTATGTTTTCCCTGGTTGTATTAAGTGAGTGAATAGTGTATTTCTATGCTTCACACAGATAAGGCACAAACACATCTGAAGCACTAGTGTAAATATAAAGTGTCAGTAATTGTGAGTTCATTTCAGATAATACATCACACTTTACTGTGTTCTGGTGTACTCTGTAGTAATGGAGAGAGACAGGGTTTGACACCTCGTAGCATTTTACAGTACAGAAAGAACTGAATAAAAATATGCAAAAATACAGTGATAAATGCATCTTTCGCTCCCTCAACAAACACCGACGTGATATGTTGCCTTTTCCTTTTTCATGATTCAGCTCTTTTAAGACAAGACAGGACTGCAAACGTCAACGGTTTGTGCAAGTGGGAAAAATAAGGGAGTGAGTAAAACTAAATATATATAAATATATGCGGTAACATGTACCTAATCCTAAACCAAGCTTCAGCCTCCTAGAAAGCTGTAAAACTGCAAATGCACTGGAGAAGTAAAACGCTCAGAGCAGCTCTCTCCCTTTGAAAAAAGAAAAGGAACCCACAGGAGAACGAGTGTCTCCTGTGGGTTTTTGTTATGCTGGTATATTCCATATTAAAGGTTTATAGCATCAAGGAAGTGTACAAAACATCAGACATAACACATGAAAGCAAAAAGGAATCATAATGCCCTGTGACCATGCTCTTGACAGCTCTTAATGATTAATGCACAATCAACCTTTGGAAATTATTGCAGATAGTTTGAGCCCTTTTCAAACATTTTACGACTAAGCCGACACATGAAGGTGCAGAGTCTGAAGTATGTTCTCCACTGCAGTGTGAGAACAGTAAAATAATAAAGTGATGGATGTTTAAAACAGATTTTGCAGTTGAATGATGGTCTCAGATGTGTCATCAAAGACTTTTCCCCTACACTTCTCACCAGTCAAACCCAGCCTAGATATTTCCTGACAGACTTTATCATCTGTGTCGTCAATAACATCAGTTGTGCTGTTGGTTTTATTAGAGTCACAGTGACAAAATACAGTTTAAAAACATGCTGTATTTAAATTATTGCTCTGGATTTTCATACAGATGAACAAAATGTGAAAAAAGTGAGGTCTGGTGTTTGTTGTTTGCTCCATAATGAACAGATAAATCTTTTCTGATTAATCTGATGTGCAAATGTTTTGCTGGTTATTGGTCAGATTGAATTTCCCCCACTGTAGCTGTAAGACAAATTCACCATTTCCTTTTTCGATAGGAGCTTTAAAATGAAGTAAAGAAATCACACGGATGTTTAACTGGCTCACTTGCAAAATTATAACATTTGTTTGGTGCATTAAAACATTACAAGTGCTCCAATCGTACACCTGGAAGAAGAAGTCCCTTACACAGTAATATCTGTACCTATCCAAGTCTGAACAGCTTGTAGTGAGGCAGCTGTGTGAGCATCAGTCCAATGAGGTGTCCCTCGGACCATCAAAACATTCAAATAATAAAAAATGAAAAAGGAGGGATATGGGAAATAAAAGTTTTATATAAAATGGAAGGATAAATATAAAGTCAATACACAAAGAGGTAAAAACCTACAAAAAAAGATTAAAATACCATTGAGGAAAGTGTACACAGGATTCTTGGGTGTAGTTATTAAACTTTGGCACAAAAACAAACTCACGATTTCGCACACTGCTGGTTTGTGTGGTATATTCCAGGCTAGTGTTTGAGACTGGCCACAAAGGGCTGGAAAGGAGGTGGATAGAAAGTCACTGGTTATACTGGTCTTACTGGAGTTTACTTCAGATCCACAAGTCTTCACATGAAGCCAGAACTGAAAAAAAGAACAAGGAGCAAAGATTTCAAAGAACAATTTCAGTAAATCATTACATCACTAATTGGATTTAGTGATGTATCCTAAACCCCATTAGTGAACTTCCTGTCTGCAGCGAACCAATGACAGTGGGTCTCTAAGCAACTTAAATATGGAGTCAAACCAATAACGCACACAACTATACCTTTAACATCCATATGTCATTGGTTTTAGCAGAAGGTGGAAATGTGAACTGCATTAAAATGAGACTGTAAGCTGAACACATCTTCAACAGCAACTCACTAATGAGTATCACTGCCAGCTCATGTGTAAAATGAATATTTCTGATGAATATCAGTGTTGGGAGAAGCTTCTTACTTCTTGCGGTCCTTGTCCTTCTTGCCGTTAACAGTGAGGCTTTGGGCCTGTAGGAGTTGAGCAGCAGCTCGTCTCTTGCTGAAGGAGCTCTGGTCCTCTTCAAGAAGTCGCTTCTTTTCCTCCAGAGCGGCTTTCTCGTCTGCGTGGAGACGCTTCAACTGCTCGAAACGGCTCTGCAGCTGAAACAAAAACACACACACAAACATTATTACCCAATAAAAGTTTTACTTTCATACAAAATCAAGCCATACATTGACTTTACACAGAAGAGAAGAAATCTCATGAAACACAAGTAAATAAGTATTAATTTCCTTATTCACAAGAGAGATAACCAAAACAAAAGCAAAGGGGGGAAAATGAAAATGTTTTCAAAAATAAAAATCTAATAACACTGCCAAATTACTTATTACAAAGAGAAAGAAATTAAGAGCTTCTTCTATCTTTGTAGGGGAAAGCTGTGGCTGTTTTAATTTCTTTAGTTGATTCAAAATTTCATCAACTAAAGAAATTAAAACAATAAGCAATTACATTCATGTTACACCACAATATTCACCCCCAGGGCCCAAAAAGCACAAAGCTGGAGCTTTGTCTTGAAGTAGAGTTATGAATGTGACGGTGTGCATGTCTGATTACCTCTCTCTCAGCCTCCTTCAGCTCAGACTCCTTCTCCTTCACCCTCTGCACAAACATCTGCCTCATCTCATCCTCCCTCTTCTGCAGCTCCACCAGGAACTCCTGACGCTTGGCTTCATAAGTCTGCTGCAAACTGCACACACACACACACACGTCAGTTTTAAGTCATATCAGTCAGTTATCAGTCAGATAGTGCTTTTTAGTCGGCGGCTCACCTGACTGGTTTGCACTCTGGATCTGTGTCTTTGAAGCCCATTTCCTCCAGCTTGCAGCGTCTGTACAGCTCATAGTGGCGAGTGTGTGTCTGCTCTCTCAGGTCCTCCATGTTCACACAGATCAGCATCTCCCTCAACTTTACAAAGTCACAGTGATTCTCGTTCTCCACTGACACACAAATCAACAGACATTGGGCAAATTACTGGGTTGTCCTTTGAGTGTATATTACACCAGCAGGGCTGAGCCTCTGTCTCCCTCTTCTGGCAGTGAGAGTCATGACACAAACACTGCCATCGCACATGTATGACGCATGTTCTGTGGCAGGGGTTGTTTCACCGATCACTGCTTGCTGACATATAACACATCAGTACCTGTGTATAGTGGGAGAACGCCGCCACAGACACCAAGCTGAAAATTTTGGTTTACTGCAAAATACAGTCACCAAGCGCTGACAGACTAAATCAGAACTGTGCAAAACTGAATGTATGTTCTGTTCAAGCCCAAGCAGATGAAAACTTTCTGCATTCTAGGTTTACATATTATATTCTCAAATTCGAGATTATCTTAAAAAGAATTAAAATCATGACATTGAAAGAAGCCAGTGGTGACCAAAGTAATGGATGCTTCCTGTGGTTAAAAGTGGAATAAAGCTTTTTGGTTCTGTGCTCATTTCTACACAAGGAAACCGTTAGATCTGAATAAACTACATACAGTAGCTAAGTTGTAAAGAAACACAAAAAAACCACATGATCTCTCTTACCTTGCACTACACCCCATGGATACTGGCGAGCTTTCACCATCTTATTGCCAACGCTGACTTCCTCTGTACTGCCGACTACAGCAAAGGGCAAATGACCCTACAAAAAGAGTTCAAATTATAAATACATTGGAAAATAAATTGTAAACATAGATATAACACAACTGGATCCATGATAGTACAACTAAAACTGAATCTGTACATTTGTCCTTTACAACAACTCTCTCACCAATGCTGTTTCATATAAACACACAAACACTAACGTCCATACATTGCTTGTTTAATTTAATAATGATATTTTGTGGCCATATAAAGAAATACAAGTTAATTTATCAGCTGAACAAAAAGATAAATAAAACATTAACAGCTGCACAGCTAAGTGAATACTGCACATCTGTAAAGTTGTTGCGAGTGTTAACTAAAAAGTCCAGATAAATGAAGCGTAACACCTCTTTCTTGTCCAACTCTAGTGAGAATAATAAAAGGAAAGTATAAGCGCATGTTCCCTTACATTCATGGTGGTGTTGACTTTGGCCACAGTCTCGTCGTCCAGGGGGAACTGGTAGATCTGCACACCGTTGCTGACAAGCTCACTCATGATTTTGATTTTGAACTTGTGAAGCTCACTCTTACTGATGGTGTCGGCTTTGGCAATCACTGGGATGATGTTCACCTGAGATATGATACAAGCTCATGATCAACAGTTTTGTCTTCCCACATCAATCCAAATGTGTGAAATAGCCTGGCATCCGAAAATATGGCAGTTCATACGGACCGCAGAATAATAAGAAAATAAATATGAACAAAATATGTGACAGGAGTTATACGTTAGCTTATGTTTTTTTATACAGACCATCAATTTCACTAACAATAAGAGACACTGAGTGACACTGGTGTTAAAAACTGCTAGCCAGCACCAGGATTACAGCATCGTACCTATTGGTTATGACACACGTGCAATAATGTCACCTTATAAACTGAAGGCATCAAGATCAGATGTAATCGGACTGCAGCCTCTATAGTGTTGGTAAATTAAATTGTTAACTTGTCATGTAGTTTTGTATAAAACAAAACTAAAATTCACAAGGCCTAAACACAGCAACACCACCTGACGCTATACACAGCAAAACTAAGTAAAAACTTGGAAAACTGGTAATTTTAGTGATGAACTGGTTAGAGTGGTGTTGTATAAACGCTGTTTTCTGATGTTATTTCTGGCCAAGACATCCCACATTCCTGCCTGTCTGTCATCTTGTTGCTCCAAAGAGAGAGAGGCTTGGAATGAGTTGTTGTCACTAGGCAAGCTTCTGGGCCAGACCACACACCCGCACACACATACAGAGCACACACTGATCCCAGCACAGAAAACAAAACAATGCCAGAAGATCTGTTCCAACAGCTGTCTGAGTGAGTGACTGTCTGTCACTGCTGCACATTCAACAATTGGCCCTTTCTGTCTGTATCTGTACAGTGACACAAAAGGACAACTCGAGTGTGTGTGCGTGAGGTGATTACAGCATTCCAGTGCTTTTTCTATTCCTTTCACACGCAAATCCGGGGTTACTGACACTCCAGAGCAGCGAAACCGAACAAGCGCACAAAAAACACAAAGTCACTACACACAGGGAGCATGGGAAAGTTTCGGACCACTTCAGGAGTAATGGAAGGGGGAATAGTTAGTTGGATAGTGAAGTTCTCCCAACAGTCAGACATGAAAACAACCACAGCATAGTTTCTCTCATCAGTTTATAATCAGTTTTCATGAAATGTTCATGTCAGACTCCTCCATCCCAGTTGTTCTGATTGAGAAAAGCTACTAAAAAACTAATTCTTCTAGTCACTGCTTGTAATTTTGGCATGTATCTTTCAAAATATTCAGTTTGCCTGCTTAGTTCACTGACAGCTCAGCAAGTGCAGGTATGTCCAGTATGTTACTCCAACCATCATTTTGAGTCTTTGCTACCTCTCCTAAAAGATTAATACACCCATCACCAGAATGAAGACAACTATCTTTGGTATGCTGGTATCATACAGCTGTTCTATACCAGGTTTAACATGTCTGACAGGTTTGCAGTGATGACGAACCTCAAGCAGCTATTTACAAATGCACTCCTCCCTCACTTAAAACTCATTCATGTTGTATTGACTTTTTTAAATACTTGGTTCTTCTACTAACTAAAGTACTATGTGGCATCACACCTGATTTCCTCAAGAGTTCCTAATATTTGCTGTATATCCCTGTGTGGTACAGTAATTTCAATATTTTATGTGACTTGAGAAATCATACATCTCAGGAAATACTGAACAACCATATGATGCATTGAAGAAAAAAAAGACTTGAACACACAGAAACACTGCGATGCTTCTCTTACCTTGCTGTCTAATTTCTTCATGGTGACCAGGTCGAGGGATTTAAGTGAATGACCCGAGGGGGAGATGAAGTACAGGCAGGCATGGACGCGCGAGTCATGGTAGTTGTGAAGAGAGCGCTTGATTTTTAGCTCCTCCTGTAAATAACTCTCAAACTGCCTGTCAATGTAGTCCACCACCGGCTGATAGCTACAAGACACAGATATAGTGCTTATCAGTGGTTTAGATTTTTTCAATCATAAACATTACCCCCACAACACAATTTTTTTTTTTTTATAAAGGATTTACCCTTAACACTCACTCCTAACAACACTCATCACTCCAACTCTCACAGAAACACTTTGAGACAGCCTCTCTCCTTCATTGTCAATAACACACTCTCACACACCTCTTCACACATCTATCACACATCTCTTTCTCGTACCTCTCTTGTTTGTTCATTTGGTCTCCAAATCCCACAGTGTTGACCACGGTGAGACGTAGCCTCACATTACTCTCCTGCAAGTCGTAGGTTTGAGCTCGCAGCTTCACTTGAGGTTCAAAGTGGGATGACTCAAAGTTCTCAAAGTTGGTGTTAAATAGTGTGTCCATCAGTGTAGACTTGCCAATACCAGTCTCACCTAGAGTATAAAAAGGAATGATGCCATTTTTATTAACTGAATGTCACAGACCCAAAATTGAAGGGTGAATATCAATATGACATACGTTTTCTTATACTTCCTTCGATAAAACAAGAATGACTGAATTCCCAACTGCATTTTAAAAGAAGATATGCACCATAATTTGTCTGATCAAAACAGCTTTACTACAACTGGCAAAAGTCAGATTTACCTGCCTGATATTAGATTTTCATGTACTGACCTAAGCAAGAGCAGTAAGGAAAACTATGCGCGCATGTGCATTTAGCCAACTGAATTTATTCTATTAATGTCACAGAGTGTGTTTGTATGTGAAGGATGTGTGTAAGGTTTATGTATGCATGTGTGAGAACGTACCAATGCAGAGAATATTGAAGCAGAAGCCCTGGCAGATGGACTTGTTGACAAGCTGATCTGGAAGGCTGTCAAAGCCCACATGGCCAGCTAGGGAACAGGGCCGGACTCCTTTATCCTGCAGAATAAATTGCAGACAGCTCACTCTCAGGATGCTGCAGCTATTTTCTTTCTCAAAATCATACACTTATCATTAACAAACGGAATCACACATTCACACATCAAGTGATCCAGACTCCAACTCAGAACAATAAACACATCTTCTAGTATAAAATTTAAAAACATGGTCAAAAAGTTTGAATCCAGGCCAGCAAGACAAAAACATTATATGAATTTGAAAAATTAATGACGATTACAAACAGGCTCTAATAGAGTCTAAAGCTAATGCAGCTCCCTGATATCGTCCTCCACTGACCTGTCCCGGTGTGAACTACTCAGAAATCCTGAATTTGGGTAGTGAGCTCAGCAGAAGGCTAATCTGACCTAGTTTTGGTGTCATAAAAATTGCTGATTTTATGGAAATCAGTCATGATGAACCGACACCTTTTGACATTCTGCAAGGGAAACAAGCACAATGTGTCGGGTTTTTTTTTGTTTGTTTTGTTTTGTTTTTTTAAATGGACAAATGTCTTTTTTGGAGTTTGTCAACTTCAGTTTTCATTCTGAAATCAGCGTCACTAACAGGCTATTTGTATGTGTGTGTCACATAGCTAGTACAGAACATTCTTGTAAAAACGTAAGATTTACGTGTTCGCAAATCTGTAGCATACTGGAGAACAAATTACTTCTCATAAACTAATATAGGACGGCTAGTGTTGTTAGCCACCTAGCGCCCTCCACGGTGCACTTTTGTGAACAATGTTAACGGGGAATGTTTTCAAAAATAAAGTACAAAACTTAATGATTAACATCACTTAATGCTGTAAATACATATCGACCGGAAATACAAATGTATTATTGAGTTTTACACTGTAAAAAAATTAGTTTTTGATATTTTGAAAGACATCAAGAAGTTATCGAGCTAGCGATAGCTAACTTAATGATAGCCTCGGACACTCCCTTGCCCAACTGTCAAGAACACTGTCATTTGTCCAACACAAAGGAGAAAAATACTAACCGGCTGCCGAGCAACATCTGAAGAAGCCATAGTTTCAGACAGAAGTTTATACTCCAAACAGATTTAAAAATAATTCAACAAAACTAACAAAGACCGACTTCTTTTTAGAAACCTTGTCGGGACCGCCTCGGTGCGACTACAGGCGACAACTGGACAGACTAAACCACTCACAAGAACGTAGGAATGAGGGGAAATCTATGAGTCGTAAAATTGCTTTAAACTACAGGTAAATGAAGTAGAGCAACTGTAGCAAAGAATTGAATAACCAAAGTTTAAAGAGTACAGAATAAATTTAATTTCACGATATTGCAGCAAAACAATAATAAATTATTGTACGACCACAACCCGCCCCCCTCCTTCGTTGTATAATGGTAGTGCTCAACTTAATTTGCCCAGTCTCTCCCAGTGTTTATGTTACTTTGGGGACAGTCAGACTTTTTTTTTGTTTTAAAAATGACTTTACTGCTCTTCCTTCTATCGCTATAGATTCTCAGACATGATCTCAGAAAATCACAAGACATTACAATATCTTCACAAGTATATTGGTTGACCTGCTTTGTTTGTTCTGAAGATAAAAATCCAAAAGCTATTCCACAATGCGCAAGGCTGATGGCTTTCATTACTTACCATTCTGCGTTTGCTAAATATTTTACAATTTTCTAATCCCACTTTGTATCTGTTCATCGTACACAGTATATCCTTCTGAGACCCAGTCATAGACTATGAGCCCAGCCCACTAATTTCAGTCCTCTGTAGTGAATTCTTGTTCCCACTGAAATGGTCTACATGTGGTCTACTACAGGGGGCACATTGTAAAATTTAAAATAAAAATACATTTTAAAAGCCTAAAGTGTAAGGTGTTTGAAATGCCCACAAAAAGGAACTATGCAACTGTTTTTTTTCCTCGTATCCTATGAGCACCATAGATAGACCAGGAGTATCATTAACTGCTTAGCCTAAATAAGCTTTTCATATAAATCAGTTACGTATCTATTCATTCAACATAGATATTGTAAACATTTCCCCCCTCTAACCCACGCCATTCGGATGTGGTTGACACATTCTCCAAAAACTTAAGCTGTCCCACACAGTCTATGGGCCTCACTACATGGTTGGTGGAAGCCTGAATTTACGACGAGCACGGGAACGCATCATGATTCCTGTCGTGGTGAGCAGTTTGGTCGGTGAGATGCGCGCCCCCTGTCGACAACAGCAAGACACTGGACTTCCCCATGGAGGAGAGGAGGAGGAGGCCAGAGAGGAAGATGCTGTCATCCGTTGTCACAGAACCTAAGGGAATAAACATGAACATGGGTTCATTTTGAAAGGTTTCGATCTAAGTTATCTTTGCGCTCTGTTTGAGTCGTCCGGGATGATGATGGCGTCCCAGTGCACGGAGCAAGCCGTGCAGGAGTTCCTGCTGGAGAGAGGAGGGAGGGTCCAACAGATGGAGCTGATCGATCATTTCCTATCACTTACGGGAAAAAATGACCATTCGGAAGAAGGGGTGGATCGCGAGGTGTTGAAACGCATAGTTGACAACGTGGGTTTCGTGAAGGTGGAAGACGGCGTGAAATTTGTGTGTTTGAATACTGAACGCAGCGCGGAGACGGTGATGCGTACGGACGCAGACGGCCACGATCACGCGGAGTGCAATGGAAACATCCAGGAGACACTGGACAACAACTATGTCAATGGCAATCCTGATAACGGAGACCAAACAGGTGAGGAAGACGCCATCATGCTGACTGACTAATTTTGTCTTTGGTACATGCATCATATATCTGTATACATATTTACATGTCTCATTCATTTGGCTAGGTTTTGCTGTCTCGTTGGCTCACAGAATACTATCATAACACCGTGAAGTACAAGGGTTTGGCCATTGTTTTGAATGCCACCACCTATTTTATTTGTTTTAGTTAAAGCTGGCATAATGAACGTTATTCCTTCAATTGTAATACTTAATCACACAAATCATAATAAAATGCACAATTCAGAATATTAATAACAAAGAAGAATAACAATATTATACACATTAACACCTGTGCAGCATACAATGATTTGTGTTCAGCTTTGTAACAATAATCAATAAACTGCATGGAGCTTGATGATAAAACCACGTTTACTGTTTCTAAAGGAGCACCAAATCCACCGTCTGCTGGCTTGGACAATGACAAGCAGTCAAATGGCAATGAGCAACCTGCAGCCCCGACCCAGAGTAAGGCCAACATGGGAACTTCTACCCCTGGTGGAGGAGGCGAAGTGAAGCTGAGGGACAGGAGGAGGCGAGAGTCAGCTCCAGTTATTGGGATGCCAGATCTGGACCAGACCCACCCTGGAGGGTCCCAGAGAGGAGCACGCAGGGTGTCCAAAGGGTCCCAGCGGGCCATGCTGACCAGCTGCTTATCTGAAGACTCCACACTAGAGGGACTGGACCCTATTGGAGATATCAACACACCCAAGGGAAGCCGCAGGAACTTCATAGAACTGATGATGAGTAGTTCTCCTCAGGTAGGATTCTGTGCTTGTTTGGCATGAATTTTTCCCCCTAAGTAACCATGATATTATTTTGTCAGTCAGTCAGTCAGTCAGTCAGTCAGTCATCTTCTGTACCCACTTTATTTAAATTGGGTCTCGGAGCCAATCCCAACTGGCAACAGGTGAGAGGCGGAGTACACCCTTGACAGGTCACTAGCCTATCGCAGGGCTATGTTATTTTGTGTTACAAAAACAAAAAATCTAAACGGTACACTTCTTGTATGTTCTGCCTTTTGCAGGTTCGGAGGTCCATGATCAACCGTGGCTCACGCCTTCGGGACTCAGTGAGGAGCGATGGCGACTCAGCATCACTCCTCTCCTCAGCCACTGATGAGGACTGTGCATCAGTAACCCTGGACCCACTGGAGCATGAGTGGATGCTGTGCGCCTCAGACGGCCTGTGGGAAAGTCTGCAGTCCCTGCTGGCTGTCGAACCAAGCCTAGTGACCAAAAGAGACTTTGTGACGGGCTTTACCTGCCTCCACTGGGCAGCTAAGCAGGGCAAAGCTGAGCTGCTCTCCCAGCTGCTGGCCTTCGCCAAGGAAAACACCATACCTGTGAATGTAAATGTGAGATCAAGTGCTGGATACACACCGCTACACCTGGCTGCCATGCATGGACACACACAGGTGGGTTGCGGGAACAGTAGTGAGAATGGGGGTGTCATGTGATATGCCTGCTCAGTGAAGCAGCACCTAATTAGCCACACTGTCTGCTCAAGCCAGAATCATTAAATTAACCAAAATTAAGAAGTGCCAAACAGAATGAAGTAAAAAACATTTTACATACAAAATTATTAGAAAATATCTGTACATACATTCACACTGAAAGGGCCGAAACTTTGTCTGACAACTTGAAAACTTGGATTAAAATGAACTGGTGGAGTTACCTTAAGCAAAAAATGTTTACAACTGTTTTATGAGGAAAAAACACTCATACATACATGTTTTGATAAGAAACACTCAAAGTAAAGTCAATTATGTTTTAACATTTTTAAGATAACAATTGTCTTCTTCATTGTTTTCCCACGTATTGTTGTGTTTCTTAACACATTTCTTGACACCTTTAAAATTAGCTGCAGTTGCGTGTACATTTTGACACATGTACATGCATCAGACAAAATCTGCTACAGAGTTCTGTTAGAGGTCCGTCCCCACCAGTCCAGTACAAATGTCCTGTGAATGAGATGTTTCGATGGGTTTGAGACAAGGCAGAGGATTTGGTCCACATTATGGGCTTTGTGAAGTCAAAAAAATTGCTTGTAATGAGCATTTACAACTGAAAACTTTTCTTTAAGAAAGTTAGGATGATAAAAAAAATAGTATTCATTTTAAAAAAATCAAAGAGAAAATAATTATTGTATTTCATCAAGGCATAGCTGATTTGTATCATATAAAAACACTGACATTACATTGCCATTGTCCATTTTGATGTGACTGCCTTTTGTGAAAAATGAAAGTTCATGTTATTGTTAGAAATAAGTGGATTGTGTTGAGTGTTTCAGATTGTGTTCACAGATGTGAAGTGCTTTTATCAGCTAAAATAATACATCATTCTACAGGATGGACCATGAAACAAGACAGAGGTACCTGAACTTCCTGATGTGTGTTTCTACTTTGATTGGCAGGTGGTTCGTGTGTTGCTGTCAGACTGGGAGGCAGACCCTGAAGCTCGAGATTATAGCGGGAGGCGAGCCATCCAGTATCTGTCGCCACCACTGGCTGCTGACCTGCAGGAGGAGGGAGTGGTCATCTCACCAGTAGCTGAGTCAGACAGTGAAAACCATAACGGCGGCAGCAGCGGCAGTGGTGGGCGTGGCTGGAGGTTTCCAAAAGTCCTCCAGGGAAACCTGAACCCACTGCGGCTACTGAACCCAACAGCAGAGACGGCAGAGGATGCAACAGGGAACGGAAAGACCAAGGGGGGCATGCAGAGGAAGACGTCTCTGAGCCGACTGAACGCCCGGCTGCACCGAGGACGCCACCGAGCCCAGATCATCCACAGCGCCTCTTTCAGGGACACGGGGGAAGTGGGACGAGACGAGGACCTACACAGCAGCCCTCTCCGGACCAGACCACTGTCCAACCTGTTTGGATGAAGTTCAATAACTCTAAACCAGCAATCAAAGAGCTGTAAGACAGTTGTTTAATTTATAGTTTACTCACATTTTCTAATCTGACAGGTCAGATATTTTTATGATAAAGATTATTAGTGAACATCCTAACATATGATGTAAAGGTGACTTTTAAAGTTTAAATATTAGAGGGTTTTTTGCAGGAATAACCACAAATGTATGGGTTTTTATTCTCTAAACGTTTTGTTCCTATTGCAGTTGTTGAGGTATTGTTGACCACAGTGGGCAGGTCACGTTTCACGGTTCATGTTTTTGTTTTGTCTGATTTGGAGCAGGTAGCAAACATTACACCCGGTGTGTTTAATATTAGAAAAATCCACTCTCCAAAAGTATATTTCTGTTTTCAGAGTAATATATTTATAGAACCCAGTTTCTATATTTCAACCTCTTGTAATTGTATGGTGCTGATTTTTTAAAATACAATTCTGTAATGTGAACACATATTTTTATTTTTTAAGTAGCAGATTTTAATATTCAAGGTTTCTTGAGATCAGTGAGATCAATCAACCATGTACAGTCATCATGTTTGCACTTTGTCACTTTGAAGATGGTTGGTGATTACAGGAGGAAACTGTATGAAGTAAAACCATGACAGCTGTCTCTGGTCCCCAAGTCAAACTTATAAGTTAAAACTGTAGATACATTTACATAGGTGGCGATCAAATTGTTTCAAGTCTTTGATGCACAGTGTTATGTATATATAAACATACTTATTAATTCTTCGATAGCTGGCACCCAAAAGAGAGTAGAGTTGTTAAGAGTCAGTTACACTTATTTCCAGGAATCCTTTAGCTAAACCCGTTATTATTTATATAAGAACACTGATGAGTTCCACAGTGTTTTACAGTGTGGAAGAACAGGGATCAAATACTTATATACATTTTTCTACTGACTACAATGTACCTCGGAGTTTCTGGTTCACTTTTTGTTC
>OOFC01013668.1:0-18902 GCA_900323345.1 Pseudochromis fuscus | reverse complement strand
TTATCTGATTGTTTTCATTCCAAATATTAAAAATATATCTACGCAGATTCACTATTTCATGCAGAACTTTTAAAAATCTGCACACCCATAGACACATAATGTTCATGAGGATCAGGTATCAGTCAACACAGCCACCGACTTGGACATCTAGGAGAGCATTGATCAGTTTTACAGGAAATATGCAAATCAAACAAACTGCTTCATATGATATTGAATTATTTATACAGTCTCAGTGTTTCAGTCTAACTTAGACACAATCATTTCCTCATTAATCATCTCCAGTCTAGAATATGCTGTATGTTTAGCTGAGGAGCACAGTGACTTTCTTCCCAAATATGTGAACTTTACCTATGACTCTATGACTCTACACATCCCAGAGTTTATGAATGTTCTCTTTTAGTATTTTGTAGCATTTGTACTTAAATTGTAGGGCTTCATATTATTGTATGTTTAACACTTCTGATGTAGAAATGTATTTTACAAATCTACTTTGACGTCACTTTTAAGCAGCACGAGTAGAAGAAATGTAAATGCTATGTACTGTTCATTTTTTATGTCTGTAAATAGTTGTGTCTGTGAAATACTGTTAGTCATGATGTAGTGTGAAGTCACTGTTAATGAGCCTCTTTCTACTTATTCCGAAACATGAAATAAAGCAATAATTGTTTGCATTAAACTTACATTTCTGAGTCAGTCATCAGTTACACTGTATTACTACTACAACACTGTATGGCCAGAACAAGCAAATATATGGAATGCATTAGGTACAAGTGGCCGAAAAGATGTAAGCCAAAATTATGAGAGGCCTCATTAAAAAATAAAAACAGCCTCGGCCATGTCTGTCAGTTTCAGTCAGAGAGGACTAAAGGCCTCAAATAAAACAAGCTGTTTCATCCGCTGTTCCTGCTGACACCAAGTGATTGTCCTTGTCTGGTGGTGCTGAATAATTGATGATCTGATGACCCCCTGTGCCAGCTTTGGTCCAGCATTTACAGTATATCCACAACTTCCTGCACACACAGCACGGCACCCAATATATTCACAGCCGCTCTGCACCTGTGGTGTGTCTGTGTGCTCGTACAGTTAAAAAGTCCAGACAGAATTATTAAAATTCTGCTTGATTTGAGCCGACCAGTAGTTAGTTTTGTTGTGATCGGGATGTAAACCATATTTTTAAATGCATTTTATAACCACTTAAAATGCAGAAATCAGGTTATTCCAAGTTTTATCAATTTATTATGCATAATATATGACAGAAGACAAGTACTTAAGAGGTTTTTTCAGCTAGGAGGCATATTGTCGAACCTGTAAACACACAATGTGACTGAAAATAAGAAAAATATGAATACAAAAAAGAGGATTTCATAAGCCATCATGTGTGAGAGGGATATGGTACATTTCCAGTCAATGTACTGAGTGTCTGGGACTGAACAGATAACTGCAGCTCTGACAATCCTCTTGTGGCACTGATGTTCTTCTGGCACCATGTGTGAGTCGACTTCATGTTTACCAGATCACATTAACCATATAAAAGCAGGATTAGATGTAAACAGACATTACATATTGCAAGTATGGCACTTGTGTAAAATGGAAAGGCTCTTAAGTGAGAATCTGCTCTTTTGATGCTTCTCTAATCTCTGGTGTTGCCTACAAGTACAAAAAAAAAAAAAAAAAAGATTTAGAGAGGTCACAATTGATTAGCCTTTTTTCTGCCCATGTGAAATCCAGATTTGCCTTAGGCAGCCTATCTGTTAGATGACTGCTGATCAGGACTCAGAAGAGAGCTTGTCTGACTGCAGCGACTGACCTACATACACAGCGAAGGGAGTAATGCCTATTATGTAAATTCCTCTGCCATCTTTTCAGGGAAACTGTGCCAACTTTTTTGCCCGGGGCCTTCGCTGTTGGACTAATCCGTGTCCAGCCTATCCACATCTCTCGCTTTTCACCCGCAACAGTCTCCACAGTCTCCACAGTGATGATGACATTCAAACACAGCCTAATGTTTGACCAACAGTGTCAAATAGGCATCAAGATGGGAACAAATATGCAATGTCACCCGGTCTTGTGGCACATAGTGCCTTTACAAGGTATTAGAGGTTTTTTTTACAGTGAATCCAATTTAATGTGACTATTTTTAAAAAAATAAATAACAATGAAAAAGTTTAAGTGGAAACAATACAATGTTCTAAATATCATAACTAGAGTTGACCCTACATTCCTTCTACTACATTCAATTAACTATCTTCTACTATTTTCATTTTAGTCATTATGTGAGTTCTAAAACCAAGTCCATGAATCAAACAGTTGTGATTTAAATATGAAGTACTAAAGACAGTGAACACATAAATGTATTGTACTTCCAGGTTGCAATTTATGTAGATCACTTCGTAGCGACCGTTTTTTACTTCGAGGTCTGATGATGTTATTATTGATAATGATGCATTTTGCCGTATTACTTTGCTCTATTGTATTTCCAAATCTTTCCACGTGGTGGCACTGTTTTACAATAACGCCACAGAGTGCTGTCACACGTTGTTTCTTTTTCAGGGTCAGAGTTCACTGAATGCGGAAGTGGCATGTAGTTGCTTTTTGGTTTTTAATGGGTGTAAGAGTGACTTGTCCCTGCAGTGTTTGCTTCTCCGTAAATCATCACACGTTTGTTGTGTGTTTTATCGGGAGGCAAGCTGACGTCAGGTATGCTTCGGTTAACTTTCTTTTGATGACTGACTTTAGCAAAATGTTATGTAGAGGCAACCGGACCCTATTTAAAATATACAGCTAACCAGCTAGCAACTAGCTAGACATGAGAATAAAGTTAGTTGTTGACATTGAACAAAACAGTTGGCACGTAACAGATTTTGTCAAACATAGTGTACGAATTGACCGCTTCAGCTAGCTAGTTATTTGATTTATTTACAGCCCTGAGTTTGCCATCTTTAAGGTTTCAACGCTAGCTACAGTTTAGCGTTAACTTCAGTTAATGTTACCGTTATGTCAGTGACGTTGGTGCTGTAGTCATCAACTTAAACAATTAAGTATAAATTAGTCACAGTGGGCTAACATAAACAAAAAAGTTAGCTTTCCTTTAGCTTCAAATGTGTCGCTAGTTATAGCTTGAACTAAGATGGCGTTGTTAGTGCCTTAATTAACAGTACGATAGGATGGAACTAATGCTAGTAAAGTGTAACTTTGTCAGGTGTTAGTAATAAATCAGTTTTAAAATGCTTTTGAATGCTTTGTTACGACGCCTGTGTGTTTGAGTTCTGTCAACAATGCAGCAACACAAAATGTTCATTTGCGTTTGGCATAGAGATCAAGCTGTATGATAACAAAGCAAATACACAGTTTGAATCATTACCCTAAATATGCAAACCACAGTTTAAGTGGCTTTCTTTTAAAAGTGAAAACACTAAAACTGGATTAATTTAACAGAGTTAAGAAGTTCTCCGCCTCAACTGTTTCTTCTTCGTTGCTGTAGCTTCCCCACTTGTGCGCAACAATGACCACTATCGTCCATGATACTACAGAGGCACTGTGCCTCTCCACTGACTACAACCTGTACCTCAAGCCCATTGCCAAAATGACCATCAGTGTGGCTTTGCCCCAGCTCAAGCTGCCAGGCAAGAGCATTTCCAACTGGGAGGTAATGGAGCGAGTGAAGGCCATGGTGGCTCCGGAGCAGTTTTCAGCCCTGCGAATCTCCAAGAGCACCATGGACTTCATCCGATTTGAGGGTGAAGTGGAAAACAAAACAGTGGTCAAGAGTCTGCTGGCCCGCCTGGATGGAAAGAGCATCAAACTCAGTGGATTTACTGATGTACTGAAGGTGAGAATGCTATGGTGTTACACATTTGTTGTGCATGCTGTGGATTGCAACATTTCTAAAGAGTGACTCAGTGAAAAATTTGATATCATGCGAGAAACACTATGCAGCAATGACTCAAGCCTTATTGTAATGGACTACATTAGTTTGACTTAGTTTTATCTGGCAACTGAGTACATTTGTCTCTCTGTCTTCAGGTTCGTGCTGTAGAGAATAAAGTGGACTTCCCCACACGTCACGACTGGGATTCCTTTTTCCGTGACGCCAAAGACATGAATGAAACTCTGCCAGGAGAGCGGCCCGACACCATCCACCTGGAAGGTCTTCCTTGCCGCTGGTTTAGCCAGAAGGATAGCCAGTTCCCTGACCGGCCCTCGGAAGAGGTCCTCATTGCTGTTTTCCAAACTTTTGGCAAGGTGGTTCAAATTTAAATGTCTGTATTTCTGTAGTTAAAAACACTACTGAATTCATAATTTGTTATTTGTTGTGACCTCTAATTTTGAATTCAGGCATTGTTCAGCTAGACCATGATACACAGCTCATGCGGGGTCCTTTTGCTGCTAACATAAACAATAGCATATCATACACAGTATTTCTGGAAATTTTTATTTTTTGTTATTAACCTCTAATTTAACCCAATGTTCTTTTCAAAATATTACCTATAGTGAAGAATAAAAACTACGTTTTTTAAATTGATTGCAGGTGCGAAATGTTGACATCCCAATGCTGGACCCATATAGAGAGGAGATGCTGGACAAGAACTTTAGCACATTCAGCTTTGGGGGCCATCTGAACTTTGAGGCGTATGTCCAATATCAGGAATACTGTGGCTTCACCAAGGCCATGGACACACTGCGTGGCATGAAACTGATGCTGAAAGGAGACGACGGAAAGGCAGTGGCCTGCAACATCAAGGTACTGTAAGATATAATAGTCATAAAGCTTTTCCTGCACACATTCCCCTTCCCCCTATTCATTCAGCTTAAGGTTCAACCCAGAGTTTGATATTCCAGCTTCTTAAAGCTTCTCAGTTTCTCATGTACATGACAGTATAGTGTATAATTTGGTGGAATATGTTCAGTCCTAAACAGAGAAGCTTTCCAGTAAAATCTTTAATGGGCAGGCTGTTGAGAAAACTGAAGGCTAACTCTATCACAATGGTCTATATAGACAAGTCTTTTCCCAATTACCCTGACTCCTCTACTGTCCAAACCTGGCAGGTGGGTGGAGTGAATGTAGCATAGAACTAATACCACACAAAAGAAGAGTGAAGTCATATTTGAGGTTATGATCCTTGAAAATTTGACCTTCATTAACTTCAAACCCTGTGTAAACATAGTCACTACTTTTTAAAAGCTAAATGGTGAAGAGAGTGCTCACGACTTTCCACAGCTGTAAAATCCTTCCTCATCGCATTATAAATCACTGTGAGGTGTGTTTGCATCTGGTTATGTATTTATCAACTTGTCAGTCTTAGATTATGTATTTATCAACTTGTCAGTCTTGGATTTTCCTTGCCTACCAATGTCAAATACAAAACCCCCCACCATGCTGGCCTTTGCGGTTTTCCCCTCTGCTTGGTGTGTGAGGTTACTAGTGAATTGCAGTGCTGCAGTGAAACTGCAGATGTGTAGAGTTTAAGCAATGAGATGGTGCTATTTAGAGTCACATAGCAGCTTTAAGACCTTTTAGTGAAATGAGAATTGTAGCTGCATCGTCATTATTATCAAGGTAATGAAGATAGGGAAAGTCAGGCCTCTTAATCCACAGAGTGAAGCTGTGAAATCTCAAGGAAGCTCTGTATAAAAAAGATGACAAGGAAAATAAATTGTAAGTTGCTTTTATTGCTAAATAACATTGATATGAAGTGTTTTAACTGCTCTGCAGATCACATTTACTATACTGTTTTTTTTTTTAAAATAGCTTCTCTCCAAACAAACAGGAAAACAGCAGTAGCAGCCTAAAAGCTAGCCTCTGCCTATGTACATTTTAATTGTCTCAAAATGAAAGTTTCATTTCCATCTAGTAAATTGAAGCAAGTCAGTTGCACATGAAAATACAAGGAATATAAATAATCAGTAAAACAGCAACCACATAACCATTTGCATATGAAAAGATGTTGGGACAATAAACCTCAATGTACGTTTGTTTTCCTCAGGTAACTTTTGACACAAGCAAGCACCTGAGTGAGTCAGCCCTGAAGAGGAGGAGCCAGGACAGGCTGAAGTTACAGGAGCTGGAGCGGCAGCGAGAGGAGCAGAAACGCCGAGAGAAGGAAGAGGAGGAGCGACGTAAGGAGGAGGAGAGGTACAATGGACACAAAACCAGTTTATGATGAACGAGGACTCTGAATCAGGGTAGTGACAGTGCATGGTGCTGAAATACTAGAGTTATATTTTGTGCAAAAGAGAGGAGGTGAAGGTTTTATTGTCAAAGATATTAGTTAAATGATGTTAGCACAATTCCTTTGCATAAGGACTGCTGTTCATGCAGGACAAACAGTTGGCTCTTTTCTTGTCTGACTCAGATGTGAGGAACCAATATTAATGCTTCACCTTTCCATTAAGTTTACCAACCTTTATATCATCCCACAGTAACATGGTAGATGTGGGCTGTGTTAATTCTTTTCAGATTTTTATGGTCAAAGTTTAGTACCTCTCAATTTGAGACTTCAAACAGGATTGTTAGCAGATCAAAACCCTTTATTTGTTAAAAGGGATTTTATTGTGAAGATGTACAATAAAACGCACAGTATATATATATATTTTTTTTCCCCAGCTTATATTTGGGCTCCAGCCTTTATTTGTTAATGTTGACCCCAGCCAAAATTAGAGACCTAGCTTTAAACAGTCACTTTTAGTTTGAGTAAATATGATAGTATGAGGAACAAAATCACTGCATGTCAAGAAACTCATTTAGTATTTTATTACATGGATTGCAACTAAAGTAACAACTTGTGTTTAGTCAGTTTATACTAAAAAATTAAAAGTTACAATACATTGCTATTAAAACAAAACAAAACGATCACAAGGACATTTAATGATTTGTTCAGGAAACAAAAGGAGCTGGAGGAGGAGGAGAAGGAGAGGAAGAAAGAGGAAAGGCTGCGGAAACGAGAGCAGAAGCTGCGAGAACGGGAGGAGAGGAGGAATCTGAAGAAGGTGAGGCGACAACAGGAGGAGGAGCAGAAGAAGCTGCAGATGAAGATCGCCATGGAGGAGAGGAGGCTGCTGTTGGCTCAGCGTAACCTGGAATCAATACGGCTCATTGCTGAGCTGCTGGCCAGAGCCAAGGTACTAAATGAACACACCAACACACAATATACCTCTTAATGGGTTTACACATACGTCAGTTACTGACATTTAGCCGAGCATTGTAACCAAATGCACCATTGGATGCACCAAAATGTAAGCTTTGGCAATCAGAACATCAACACTAAAGAACACTCCTAACAAAATACTCTAAGTAAAACTTAATCAACATGTCTGTCATCACATACTGTGTTGATACAGGGGTTCACTGTTCAACAGAGTTCTACATAAACATGTGCTTTCTTGCTCTAATGCAGAGTTGGATGAGACTGCATTTCGGGAAGTTGCTCCTCCCAGCCAGGAGTTGGTCTGCTGTATAATTCTTCCTAAACTACATCTTGTTATTTTTCCCTCTTCTTTTGCACTCATTATACACAAGTTATAACACACACATTAGAGGTCCTGGGATCTACCAGCCACTCTTGGAAACTTGCACAAATCTCCAAATTGCTTAAAGTAAATTGTGGCAAAGGCAGCATGGTTGTGCAGTGTAGAGCACCGTTGCCTCACAGCAAGAAGGTTGTGGGTATGAATCTCGGCTCGGACCTTTCTTTGTGGAGTTTGTATGTCCTCTCTGTGCATGCGTGGGTTTTCTCCAGGCACTCCAGTTTCCTCCCACAGTTCAAAGACAAGCTTGTTAGGTGAATTGATTATTCTAAATTGACCGTAGGTGTGAATACGAACATGGATGGTTGTCTCTCTTTGTGTGTTGGCAATGGACAGGCGACTTGTCCAGGATGTACCACACCTCTTGCCCATTGCCAGCTAGGATAGGCTCCAGCAAACCCCTGCGACCCAATTGGATAAGCGAGTACAGATGATGAATGAATGAAAGAAATTGTAGCAAATCTTCACTCACTATTTATTAATATTTCATTCTTATAGTTTCTCTTAACTTTGCTCAACAGGCACAGAGGCAGCAGCAGCAGGAGAAAGAGAGGGCTGAATGCGAGGAGCGAGAGAGGCAGGCTCAAGCTCGACAGAAGGAGGAATTAGCCCGTCTTCAGCAGCTGGAAGCCTGTCGACGCAAGCAGGAGGAGGAGCTACGGAGGGTGGAAGTGGAGAAGGAGCGAGCGCTGGAGCTTCAACGCAGAGAGAAGGAGCTGAGGGAGAGACTGCTTTGCAACCTGTTGAAGAAGAGCAGTGGGAAAACTACAGGATCTGCAGCCACACAGGACCAGGATGGACCTGTACCAAGTGAGGAGGCCTCAGACCCTGGTGATGTGATGCTGGGACTCTTTGGACGGGTTAATGGAGTCAAAGCGGTAGAGAGCAAAGAAAAGCAGGTGTCCAGATCTAGTGTGCACACCCAAGTATTGGGGAAAAATAAAGCAACAGAAGAAAGGAAAGGTGGGGAGGACAGGAAGAAGGACCGGAAGGCAAGGAGGGAGGACATGGTTAGGAGCAGGCACAGCAGGGAACCAGCAAGGGAGCGCTCCCACAGAGGGAGGAACTCGTACAGTCGGGGTAGGAGGAGGCGTTCCCACAGCAACAGTAGGAGGAGAGGGAGCTTCAGCCGCCGAAGGAGGAGCTCCAGCCACCACAGGAGGAGCTCCAGTCACCACGGCAGCAGGAGGCGCAGCCACAGCCACTGCAGCAGGAGCACAAGCTCCAGCAGAGACAGGAGCCGGAGCAGCAGTGGAAGGAGCTACAGCAGAGGGAGGAGCTACAGGCGTAGTCATCGTAGATGCAGCAGAGGCAGCTCCAGGAGCAGCAACAAGGGCCGAGATCGGAGGAGTCACAGTCACTACAGCCACAGATACAGGAGACACAGCACCAGCAGGGACAGGAGCCACTCCAGACGACGCTAAACTCAATTTTATTCATTGTTATTTTCACCATGTCTGGACTTGCCCCCCAAGTTCAATGAGTTATAGAAGAAGATTTTATGTTTTTGGTCCCTAAATAAGATGTGACAATTGTCTTTTCTTTTTTTTTCTAAGATCAAGCCCACCTCACAGAACTGATTCAAACTACACATAGGACAGTTAACTACACAGATAATTTTATCTTCATATTGGTAGATTGAAGCTGGTGACAGCTGAAATATTTAGTGTCTTTAACAAGGTCATGACATAAATAAATAGCAGCTTACTAAAGAGGCATCAGTATTTGGACTGACTAAAACATTTCTCTAAAAGTTATATATAAAACAAACAAACAAAGAATAAACCTAACTGGGTAATATAGTTAGTGAAATGTATAATCAGTGACATTCATCATGCTGGAAGGTGAGAACAGTGAGTGGACAAATATTCATTAAAAGCTAATCTGCCCCCCACAGTTTGTAGACTGGCACACCTGTCTAATCCTGCTTTGAAACATAAAGCCTGTTGATGACCTTTCTGGGTTGTTGTTGTCTTTGAATAACAGTGAATTACAGAGAACAAACATTCACATGTAGCCTGCCTCCAGGATTGTGTATGAGGGGTTCACAGGTTTTGTTCTTACGAGCAGCTCATCTCAACCTTATGGCTGCTTTAGTTGTGGAAGACTGAAAAACAACTACTGGACAAAAACAAACTGCTGCTGCTCCTTTACAAATGTGAAGTTTCCACAGACTATGAGAAGCTTACCTCTGATTAAAGGCTGTCAGGCCCCCTGACTGATTTTGTTTTCATATGTTTGCTGTCTAGCTATTTCTTCTGCAGTATTGGCTTCATTGCTCAGAAAACCTCACTGACTGAATTTTACAGCAATGCTTGTTGACGGTACCTGAACAGCAGCATGTGTGATGATTACATAGTTTCTCTTAACAAAGAAGGACTCCTTACTTTTTGTTGGTTTTGTGGCTTTTGGGAAAGACAGGAAGTTTAAAAAAAAAAGAGTGAGTTGTTGGAGTTGATGTTTAAAAGCATAATGATGCTTTAGACTCTTTGCTTGGTCATATGTGAATCTAAAATCCAAATCTTGGGTTTGAGGCCTGTCAAAGCAACATAGTACAGTAGTAATAAAATGGGGTTTGACGGTGTTTATTCAGCTTTTGCATACATGTCTGGGTGGAAACATTTCTTTAGCCTTACTACTCACTGTATAGATTACTGTACAGAGTTTTCTTGTAGCTGAAATGAAGCTCAGGGTTAAGTTAATCCTGGTTTTCTACCTTGACATTGTCACATGTACTTGACATGATGAAGCCCATTTGTTCTGTATGTGCTCATGATTAACCAGAGGATGTCTTGCCTACATTGCAAGTTTATTCAAATAAAAGACAAACCTATGAACCCTGTGCAATGATTATTTTTCGTGTCGTTGGAACCACAGTGTTACGATAACACAAAGCTTTAAAATGTGTGACACTAAGCTTTTGATTGCTCTGCCACCTTTACTTTGTGCTTTTGCTTCGCTCTCATCAGCAAAATTTAACTTGTCACTCAGTTGGTTGCTGTATATTTAAACTATGAACCCTGGTGTGATGACAGTTTATAGACTTCCTAATATCTATCTACAGTGTTTTCTGTCCACACAGTGCTGGTGTAATGGCGTGTATCATTAGGTTTACAATCAGTGTCAAACCCGACTAGAAAAAGGTAGCACGTGTTCAACAAGAAACAGATCCCCTCAAAGGTTTACCCATCCCACGCTGTTTATCACATTCTGGGGTCATAAAAACTTTGTGGAAACCACGTCTGGTATGAGAATGCACTGGGTGAGTGATAATGAACAAGGCAGCAGTGTTTCCACAGTGTGTCTTTGTCTCGCAGACTGAGCCCGTGCTCTAATCTGGGTTATGTGGCTGTAATCAGCTTAGCCCACTGCTACTCTCACTGCTGTTACTGCTGCTGGGTGGGCACTTTCTGTAGTTTTAGTCTGGTTCTGACTTCACTGCCATTCACATAAACACCGACAGACTCTTGGAAAAAAAAATCATCCTGCTGCATCCTGTCCGAGCTGTGGCCATGGCTGAACGTCAAGAGATGAGTTCAACTGAGGGAGCACCTGCTGCAGACACATACCCCAGAAAAATATTGGAGTATATGGAGGGCTTCCTTATCTCCAAGGTAACATACACATGCAGTATACACACATGTGGTGGGTCTCATATGATCTGCATTTACTCAGTGTGAAGTTGTTGGTACGATACAGTTTCCCCTCGTCAGCTTGAGGGTTGATTTAATATTGCAGTGGCACCAACACCTTGAAGGCACAATGACTGAGTTGCTTTAGAGCTTTAATCAGTCAAATGGAAACATCATTTCAACTTTTTTGATAATTAATTGATTAATTACTGTTTGCACATGTTGAATGATGAGTTTTGATAACAAATATTACCGGTGACAGTTTATTTGATTTTCAGCAACAGTTGAGTTTACCACTTAATTTTCATAACACATCATAATCACTGTAATAGATGTTGCAGGAGCAAACAATTAAAGGATACAGGAGAGATCATTTTCTCTGCTGTCAAATGCATCAGCAGAAATAAAAGTGAAAGAAATGTAAAACTTTCAGGATTTTACGCTGAACATTAGTGAATATAACAAACCAAACTGGAAACCCTTAAGTTACACCATGCAACAGCAACTGTCGTCTATACATTTTAGGAAGAGGTTTTGTGGCATTTTGTTTTAAACCCTGTTGTGTGTGTGTGTGTGTGTCTATTTACCGATAGAACTTTAATTCTTTTCAGGGACTCTGATCTATCTTTCCCCTCTAACCTAGACGGTGTTCACATCCTGCGAACTGGGTGTGTTTGATGTGTTGTTGGGTGCAGAGCATCCCCTGTCTGCAGAGGAGATCAGTCAGGCGGTGGGTGCCAGTCTGGACGGCACACAGAGGCTGCTGGCTGCCTGCGCCGGTCTGCAGCTGCTTAACACACACTCGGACAACGGGCAAGGTTGACACACACACATAGAAACAATATCTTACTTAAGTAACAATAACAATCAACTTCTCTAAATGAGTTGTGTAGTTGTACTAAATTATTGATTATGAGGATTGTTAGAGCCCGATATGTAACAACATCTTACATTTTGAGTTCATTATAACATTTTTGATCACACTTCAGGCTCAGCACCTTTGTTACATTATCGACCAGTTGTTACATTTCGGGTTTTATTACTTTTTCTTTTATAACACTTCAGGTCATTGTTACATATCGGGCTCTAACAAGGATTCATATTTATTAAAAAAAAAAAATGTGTTCAACATTATCAGTCAGGATTGAAAAGCAGGAGTGTATGAAATGTGAAAAGAAACTAAATATAATTTGTCTCTTTGACATCCATCACATTGCCAACTGTTGCACCACCTCCACACACACCTCCCCTTCATACCTGTCATGTCTGCCTGTCTCAGTTTCCCACACAAACATGAACTAACACCATCATCATCCACTCACAGTCATCTTCTCCTCTGTCTTTTTTCCCTCCACACTCTCTGCCACTTCTATTAGTGTTTTACAGCAACACCGAGCAGGCCAGTGTCTACCTCACCCGATCCAGCCCTTCATCCCTTTACCAGTCCATCCAGTACAGCTCCAGGACCATCTACCTCTGCTGGCACTATCTGACAGATGCAGTCAGGTCAATACTCAGAGCACAACCCTATCCTTACAAGAAGGGTGGACATGTTTATTTATGCTATGAGGAGAGAGAGAAAGTTGTTTGTAATGTAGTTTTTTTAATGTTCAAAACATGATTCAAATTTACATCAAACACGACTTGTAGCTCTTTAGGGTTTTCACATTAGTGGATGATTATAATTTCACAGTTTTCTTGTAGGTGATTACATCTGTAAGTTTTTTTTTGCATGAATCTGTTAATTGATTTGAAAATTAAAAGTTATAAAAACTCAAGTTATACAATGAACAATAAAACAATATCTTAGACAGCTATGTTGATGCCAATAATGTAATAACAGCCGATAACATAATAACAGCCGATAACGTAATAACTTTTGGTTAATAACATAATAATTTATCACGTTATTGGCTGCTTATTACATTATTGGCCTGGTAAAAGAAAAAAACTTTGCAAATGTAATAACTGAGCCAATAACGTCATGAATTATTACATTATTAGTCAAAAGTTATTACGTTATCGGTTCAGGACTTTTATTACATTATTGGCCAGTTATCACGTTACTGGCCTATTACATTACAAAAAGGGCAAATTTATTACATTATCTGCTGTTACTGCATTATTGGCTTCAACAAGCTACACTAAAGCACTGAAATCCGAGCTGTTCAGGGTTTTTGTCTTCTATATAAATGACAAATACTTAGAGCTGAGAAGAAATTAATGATTTTTTTTTCCCTTTTTTGTGGAAAACAAAAATTCAAAAATTGTGCGAATGACTGGTCAGGAAGTTAGTGAAATGACATCCGGCCACATGTCTTGTGTGAGAGTTAAAGATTGTTTTGTAAAAGAGCATTAGAGAGTGTGAGGAGACAGTGAAATCACACACAGGTGTGCAGTGAGTGGGCTGTGAGAACCGCACATTTGATTTATCGCCTAAGAGTGTGGATTTTTCACATCCCTCTCTGTTTGAACATTGTCTCAAGATGGATTTCAGTCTCATTGTTATGTCTGAGGGAGGACAGCAGCTCTCAGACAGCGTGACTGGATTTACTGTGGCTGACAAGGGAAGTCCATCTGTGAGAAACAATGAACGACATACCATCTCAGAGATGATATGTAAAGGATAAAGGCACTTTGAGGCAGCGTTTACATGAATTAGACCATGATATAACACTCTTACAAATTCATCTATAACTGCAACACTATATTACCCATGTTTTGTGCAGCCACTTATCAGTCATTTAATGGTAAAATATCATCAGAGATAAATAAATATTTCTGTCTTTGTCTCATCACAGAGAGGGAAGAAACCAGTATGAAAAGGCTTTTGGAGTCAACTCTAAAGACCTGTTTCAAGCTCTCTACAGGTAGGAAGCAAACGCACACACACACACACACACACACACAGATGAAACAAATGTTCTTGCTCATTTACATTCCATTCCTGTCTCTCCATCTTAAGCCTGTCTGTCACACTTTAAAAAAAAAACAACTGACTTGTGGGATTCATTAGGAGGCAGAGTGTGTGTGCGGGAGACACAGACTGAGAGAGAGAGAGCGAGAGAGAGGGAGGGTGTGGGCAGTGATGTGAGAAAGCTCTGGGCAGAAAGAGAGAGAGAGTGTGTGTGTGTGAGAGAGAGAGAGAGAGAGAGATAATACATCTGCCATTGTCCTTGAGGTCTGGTGTGTTTATAGTATATGGTGCCCACAGTTTTAACGCTTCACTGACATGCCGGTCAGCAGTTTTCAGGGGTCACACGCTCAAAAATTCACACTTTGTTTGCTAATGGATTTTGATCTGCCTGCCTGAGGCCTTGTGCTGTAGAACACTAGCAGAGCCAAAGGAGCAGAGTCTGTCCATACTAGAAAACACAGCTGAATAACTTGTTAAAACATCCTCTCATCTTTTGCACTTTGATGGGGTGAAGGGGTGTTGTCATGCACATTTTCATGACTGGCCTACATCTGAATAGTGAAATAAAATACAACAAAGATGAATGAATGAATGAATGAATGAATGAATGAATGAATTAGCTCATCATCACCTGAGTAAATCTGAGCACACACCCTTACATTACAAATAAAAAATTTCTTTGCATATCTTATTGTAATTTCCCAACTTCACTGTGCTTTCTTTTGGGCAGTGGTATTTCACTAATCAAGCATACTTTTTATGTTGCTGGCTGTTAGAGATTGTGAATAAATTGCTGTATGCTCTTGATGTTAAGCAGCTGATGATATAACAGAAACTGTCTCAATAAAAGATTCATGCAAAATGAGAATATTCAGCACATAAACCATGCACACATAATGTAATCTGTGTTTGTGCAGATGAATTTGCAGTTCCAGTTTAATTGATTGAAAAAAAAAAAATCTGCACCTGTGCACGGTTGATTTAATGTGGAGAAGCAGTTGTTTATCCTTTCTGATTTCCCCCGTGAATACTGTGGTGTAAATTAGCAAGGGGGAAACAACCACTGGAGTCATTCACTGCATTCTTGGAGCGCTGCAGCAGGAGCAGGGTGATTCAAAGCTTGCTGGATGACTCAGACTCCTGTTTACTCATCGCCATTTAACCAGTCATGTACTGCACCTGAATAATTTACAGCAAGTCTGCAGCTTGAATTCTCATACTCAAGAAAGCACAAGAGATTAGGAGAGAAAACTGGCAAGAGCGCGTGGATTCAGGGGTATTTTAAGATTTCTCACAAACACTTGCCATTGCATGTAGAGACACATTTTAATCCAAAGCTGAGTGCTTATTATTTTTTACTTTGTATTTATTTTACACTAATTTGTTCAAATCTTACAACTGAATTTTAAGGCATGTTGATTCCTTGTCCAGAAGTGATGCTTTATGAGCAGTTAGATACAATGCAGTCTTGTGGTGTGGTATTGTAAAGCTTTATTCAATCATTACACTTTGAAAAGATAATACAGAAGTTAACACAATGTGTGAATAATGGCTGTTGAGTAGCTAATGAGAAAGGATTAAGTGTAATTACAGTATATTTCAGGACAGGAAGTACATCTTAAAGGACGCTTGTATCCCAGCTTATTGGGTCTTCAGGCTGAGTGCACGTTACAACATATAAAGGACATTTACTGATTACAGAAAACTTTCTTTCTAATTATGAAGACTATCTTTTCTGTAAATTAGACAATGTTTGCTTTTCTTATTAATAAAATGTTTTGGCTGTTAGTAGATTTTGCATGATGCAAGATGTAGTGTTGTAGTCAAGACTGTACTGGCCAAGACCAAGACATTTTCGAGACTACAGAGTAGCAAGACCAAGACATTTGCAGGTCGAGACTGAGACAAGACCAATACTGTATACATCAAAGAAAAATCCCAACAAAACAGAACCAGATGACCAGTGTGTGTGTTTGTTTGTTTTTGTTTTTTTTAAAATTAAGTTTGCTTTTAGATAAATGCAACATCAACAAAAAATAATTTTCTAAGCATCTCCAGTCATCTTCATCCAGTCTCTGTGTACAGGAGGGATGTCACTCCAGGTGTCACAAAGACCACATGACACCAGGAAGGCAGCTGCTACATTCTACTTTTCTCACTCATCACAGTAGTGCTGGTCTAATCTAGACCGGTCTTGATCAAAAAACTCAAGTCAACCCTCTAGAAGACCAAGACAAGACCGAGTAAAAATGCCTTCGAATCCGAGATGAGACCAAAACCCTTAAAAGTGGTCTCAAGACCAGTCTCGAGACCAGGACCGATCTCGAGTACTACAACACTAGCACTAAACAACACTAAAGTGTGTCAAGTTAGCATGTTGAACTGTATACAGTATAATATAACAGACAACAATGAGCACCACTGCACTGCACTGTTCAGAGCTGGTGACACATGTTGTAATGTTTGGTTTGTGAGACAATAGTGTCCATTAGCAGCAGACTAAAAATGAATATAAATTCACTATGTTGTATGTCTCTGTCAATATAATAAATTTCTCCTGTGTGGAAATCGTAGACTGTACATGTCCATGGTGGAAATAAGCACAATGAAAAATCAAGTTAGGATTATGTCTGATATATAATTAGGACACAGTAAAGTATCTGCTGTCAGCTGTCTGCTCAGGAAAGTCTTCTACTCCATCAGTAATTTTAATATCAACATATTGACAGCGCTGAAGGGAAGACACTGTTCAGAAACATGCCAAGTCACTTTTTAGTTTTACTACTACTGATAAAGAAGGAGAGGCTAAAGCAATAAGACAGCAATTAACTGAGTGAGTACAGATATGACACAGACCTGCGGGGATGCTGAAGATACAAGACATGTCTGTGCAGAGGGCAGACAGATCATAAACTACACGTTTCTGTGATGTATACACAGGGACAGGCTAAGCACCTTTTCCCCAGTGTAATTGGAGACAAAAAGGACTGAATATGTTGACGTTAGGGGGCATTCCAATATCTTATGCCCAAAATATTTCAAATTAAAGCTGACAGTATGCTGTTTGGCCTCACAGTCATTTCATCTTTTCACATCTAATGCAATCAGAGTCTGAAGCCAACAATGAGTCACTTTCAAAGTTTCTTCTGGAGGTCATTGTGTCATGTGAAGTTTGTTTGTGTATCTGATGGGTGATTGGTTTGCTCCAGTGAAGTTTGGGTAAATATGATTCTAGTGTTGCTGTGTGTGTGTGTGTGTGTGTGTGTGTGTGTGAGATTATGTGCCTATGTGTGTGTAACCCTCATGGCAGCGCGGGGTGCTGGTTGATGAGGTGGAGATTCCTCAGAGCAGCAGCAGTCACCACAGGCTCTTCTGTTCTGCCGCACCCTGTCTCTCACGCAGACACACACCATTGTGTCGCCACAGGGAGAAACGTTGTATATATGGAGAGGCGCTGTGTGTGGATGTGCGTGCGTGTGTGTGTCTCTTAGCAAGTAACCCTTTAGGTGGCAGCTTGTAGAAAATGATAAAGAGGCTTCATTGTCGGGAGACATAAGTAAAAGAGCCAGTAATAAACATTTTAATTTTTTTCTCCTATGTGTGTGTTTGTGTTTGTGCAGGTCTGATGAGGAGATGGTGAAATTTATGCAGTTAATGAACTCTATATGGAACATCTGCGGTAAAGATGTGGTCACAGCCTTTGACCTTTCACCTTTCAAGGTCATCTGTGACCTTGGAGGTAAGTTTTGTGTGCGTTTTTTCAGTGACTAAATCTAATTTCCATAAGGTTGTGGGTTCACATTCATTAACATTTGTTATGTGCTAACTGAGCGACAGCTGGCTCAGCCACACACACACACACACACACACACACATCTATTTATACAGTACAGTATGAGTGCACAAAAATGCAAAACACACACAATCAACTGTGACCTTTTAAAGGTCATTAACTTCTCTGAGTTAATGACTTTGATTAAATTAGTCAACCTTCCACACGACTCATACTAACCACTACCTGGAGTGTTTGTCAAAGACTGTTGCAAAGTACTAACAATTTGTGTTAAGAATACATTACAATACATAATAAATATCCATCACAGCCATGACATGGTGTCTCTGAATGAGGTAGAGCTTACAGAAAAATGAGGTAGTAATAGTTATTTTTTCACTAGATATCCACTAACAGCTGATCACTTAAATTATTCAAATATATTTTGCAACATGAGGAATGACCCCATGATGACAGGCTGTTAACTGTCTAGTCTGTTTAGTTTTAATTGGATTTTTTTTTTAGTTTTGCTCCAGTGAAACAGCATAATGAGTGGAAAGAAAATATATGAGGATTGCTCAAGTGACCACCTCATCCTCATCCTGTACTCTGCCAACGCCAAATGTAAAACAGGTGCAACGGGATGCATCGCTAGTTTTTTGTACGTGCTTTTCATTCACTCTCTGGGTCTTGCTCTTATGTGAGAGAAACAATCATTTAGGAGATGATGGATGCAATGAAAAACACACCGGCAAATCACAAAGAAACAGTTTCCCCTGATAATATTTAAAGATTTTTGAAACACAGTAAACTCTGGTTTTTGAAAACAGGAGTCAAATGTTACCTAGTTTTTGAGTGATGTTTATTGACTGCTTAATGGGAACACTGATTTCAGATTTTCTCCAAACTTTTTAGTCTCTTTACTTTTTGGAATAAATAAATCCATCATTTGCTTTGTAAGAATTAAATATTTGTGAACAGACACCAGCACTAAGAAATCAGCCGCCTGTACTTTACAAACTTGAAATTACTGGGTCAACCATACTTGAACAGAAAC
>OOFC01013665.1:17846-28102 GCA_900323345.1 Pseudochromis fuscus | reverse complement strand
CCCTCTGCTGTCACTTTCACCACACTGTACCCCGCTCCCCGTTTTTGAAGTTCTGTCATTGCCAGGCTTTGAACTGCCATTTGTGTTTTACCCTGCACGCCGTTTTGTCTGCTGTGAAATTGTCGGAGCCATAGGCCACGTTTCAACATGAGAGTTTTTGTAATAACTGATGCAGAGAGCCCTTCTGTGGACTGGACACATCGGAGCGTGCTCAGCAGCATCCTATTCCTGATGCTTCCAAGCCCCTTGGATCTTTTGTTTATGTATTTTTAATCAATTGTTTAGTGCTGCTGCCCCACGATGCACCCTGCTACAAGCTAACATTTCTGTACAATTTGAGATGATGGAGTCATACAAAACAAACACAACCCCACACCTCTTTCTACTGATAGAAAGCACTTTTGTTACTATATCAGCTTTGAGTGGATTTTTTTTTCTTTTACAGGTTACAATGCAGATTATTGATTTTACAGACAAAACATTCGATCTGTAAACCTATAAAGCAGGACCAGTTGTTATAGATTAGTTATAACAGTGTAAAATGGGCCATTCATCTCTCTTTGTCCTTTTCATGCTTTCATTCATTTTCCTAATGACACTGTTTAAAGGACAGCACCTGTAGTTTGTATGTTTTAGCTGATTTATTGCAAATCAAATACACTTTTACATCCCAGCGGGCCGTTTTGCAAAGCTTGCTTTTAGTTTTAAAAATTTAAATGTGTTTTGCTTCTCTTTCCAAGCGTCCTTTGGGCTCCATTAATTTCATTACAGTAAAAAAATGAAAATCAATACGCAGACTCTAGAAACTTACTTGATGTGTGTTATCCGTCACAGTTAACGTCAAGTCTGTATTCATTCTGGTTGTGTAACATTTACCAAAATGAAAGCAGAGTTTATGTTCACTGCTGTGTTTACACACATCACACACACTTTCCAGACTCTTACTGGTTGATTGTCTCAGCATACAGAAACATTAAAGTAATATCTGTGAAAATATTCAGTAGAAATATGAAGTATGAATGATTTCAGCCTCGTTTTAGATGCTGAAAGTCTCTAAAAACAGGCTGAAATGTTAATTTTTGCATTTAGGGCAAAAAATTCTGCAAATAATGTTGATAATATGATTTTTCTGTTATACTAAGTTCATCATTATTTTAGGCCTGTGTATGTATTGCACAGGAATATGGAACAGATGGCTCCTCCAAGACTCTATGTTTGTGTCTTAGGCATAGACTGTATATAGAAATGGACGAAGCAAGTGGGACACCACCTGTTGGTTTGTGTACTCTCGTTTTGAAGCCAAGAGATCAGCATTTGAATATCAGCATGTTGTTTGTTCAGAGCCAGAAGTGACCATATTTGTATATGGAGGCGTGAGGAGGCGGGACTAACATCTGAACCTGAGGTCACTGCCCAGTGTGACCAGACCTTTGGGTTTTTTTTTTGGTTTGTTTTTTTTGAGTGAACCATCAAATCACTCATAAGGAAAAATAATTTTCACAAATCAGAATGAGTTGTGGGGGAAAAAAAGTAATGAATATTAAGTATTTCGTGATTAAAAAGAATCATTTTTAAATTAACGTCAATTGCAGCCAGCACCTAATGGCCTTCGGTAGTATTGCACTTTTTGCTCTCCTGTATTGACTTCATTTTTGAGCTCCACTTGTTTCGTCCATTTCTATAGACAGGCTAAAGTCTGTTAGGTAAATGAGGTAAAAGGACGTCTCAACTATCAATCATTTCTACATATAGGCTATATTTCTATTTTAAATATGTAACTCATTAAGTGTAATCAGCCAGTGAGACTCTTCCCAACTTTGTCAGACTTGCATGTGGTGCCTCTCTGTCCCACATCCTTTATTAAATGTGTATGAATAACCAATGAGATGATCCTGAGTCTTCATCCCCCACAACCTGCACAATGAGGAATTCATATTTACAAATCTCAATCCATGACATCTGCATGGCTGTGTAACTGCAAACACACACATATATAACATCTTTAATATGGTAATAATAATAAGGGTGTAAAAAACCTTACAATACTTGTATACAGCCTACCCTTACATTGTAGTATTTCTACTTTTACTTCAGTAGAATCTGAAATTTGGGCAATAATGCTCAGTTTTTCCTGTGGCTGCTTACCCAGAAAAAACCTACAAATGCAGCCAGATGCTTTGTAACTAATCTGGTTTTGTTCCTCTGAGACAGGTCTGGGTCTGATGCTCTGATGCTTTTGTACATCAGACTCATACTCGGTGCATGAAGCATCCACTCAGGTTGGAGCTATAGCTTTGCTTGTTAGCCAAACAACAGCTCCGGTGGCTGGTAATGACTGGGGATCTCTATGAGGCTCCAGGTTGATGAAACCAACTAAGTTATGTGCAGGAGTCCATTTGTTAGCAGATACCCCTGGGGAAAGATTTTTAGTCACTGCAGTGATGGCACAGTGCCTGTCTCTTTAATGACAGGGTGGGCTGCTGGTGACAATTTTGCAACTTGAAGTGCCACCCAAGCCTCTGCTTTGTTTCCCCCTGAGCACAGTGCAAACAAGCTGTCTGCTGTACCTGCAGTGCCTGCTCCTCTCGGCCACAAAGATTCCTGCAAGTCGTAATGCTACCTTGGCAGAGGATTTTATTTGTGTAATGTGAGGCATACTGTATCTAAAAAATACTTTGATCCTAAAATATGCTGCGTTGATGATAAGGATGGAAGTTAATTGAATCCCTTAATATTTTTGCCAATCTCTATTGGCACTCTCTCAAAGATCCACGCTGTGCACCTCATTTGAACTGTGAAACTTTATCATTTATGCACAGTGCTCAATGTTTACAAGTGATGATGAAACGAGGACACCCCAAGCTCTGAGACGGGGTCCAAATGTTTCAATTTCACCGCAACATAAGTAATTAGCAAAGCGCTTGTTAGCGTGCTTTCTCTCTCTCCCTCTCACTGCTTATCCGCGAATCTCCCTCATCCCTCGTGCCAGCGGGAGATGAATATGTCTTCGATGTCCTTGGATTCCTGTCTTGTAAACACCATAGGCGGTGAGCACTGTTTACCGGTGCGCATGGCAGGCAAACAGCCGGCTCCATCCTTTGCACAGCTCGTCCCGAGGGGCCAAACTCACCTTGTTACCCTTTTAATTAGTAGGAGCAGTTAATAGTGCCGGCTGCTTCTGCCACCTCAGCACTCTGCTCCGACTTCAAGAATTGCTCCAATCGATAGCTAAGACTTGGACTGAGACGTGGAGACAAGACAGAGTGAGGGAGCCCTGTTGTGGGAGCAGCTGAGGTACATTTCTGATGATTTTTTGGAGGGAAATCAAACAACAAACTATTTTCTTTGGAGGAACCTTCGGGGTGGGGGTAACAATAGCTATCCCTTCTCTTTTTTTCTGTGTATATTTAAAGGGATAACAAGGTCTCTGGGATCCTCATGCACATTTCTCTCACTCAGTTTCTCCTCTCCCACATTTCCTCTCCCTCGAAAATGAATGTAATCAAAAAGCTAAGGGTTTGCTCTGCAGATTCTATTGTGCCCTTATAAGCTTTTATCCCCTCCAACCGCTCGCCCCCCTGCTCATTTCTTTTCTTGTTTTGATTTAAAGATGCAGTGGAAGTACTTAGCATTTAGATGACATGCTGCTGGAGAGGTGTGATGGATCAGCGCCTCTTCAGAGGACTGAATTTCTTCGACAGTGCCGGGGCCGATCGGCCTGTCGGCCGGTCGGACAGACAGAGCGACAGATCGTGGAACGACAGGCTGGGCGGGCAGTGGAATACCAAGTCCGCCTGACTGCTGCAGAGAAAGTCTGGCACAGCTGAGAGGAGAGCAGCGGCTGCTGGGAATGCCAATGCGCAGCTCAGACAGCCGTCTCGCCTTGGCTCCTCTGATTGGCTAAACAGACCATTAGCTTTCTGATTATGATTAGCCGAGTCATTATCTACACAAAAGTGGCTCATTCACCAATATTAAGAAGGCAAGGAAGCTGTTTTCTTCCTCTGGTCAAGGGGAAAACAGCATGTTGTTGTGTCCTGCTCAAGATGAATGTAGGAGGAAAGAAGTTGTGTTCACAAAGAAACAAAGTGGAACACTGTTTATTACCCTGCCTTATAGCTAATGCGATAAAATTTTCTATGCGATGCCATTGATGGAAGAAAAGAGAGGTCTCTCACTCGTTAATGTGGATGATGAGGTGGCCATTACTCGATCGTATTTTCTGGTCGAGGAGAGAAGCGGCGTCCTCAGAGGTCATAAAAAGTGGTAGAGAACAAAATAACCTTCAGGTTCCTTCGTCTCGCCTTAGATATAATTGGAAGATGTGCCATCTGTGCTTTTAAATGGACATATGCTGCTCTGCGTCCAAGGCCAATATGCTAAGGGAACAGTGAATAAAATGTTAGTGATGGCTGGTCCACTGTTTCTTTGATGCTGACCTTCTACTTTTCCTTTCCAGCCTTTGCCCAAGGAGCCGTCGTAGGATGCAAAGGAAAACAGCAAGTAAGAGTTTTTCTTATAATGATGCACTATTTGACGCTGATTTGCATGCTGGATGCGTAACCCCGGTTCAGGTCACTTCAACATACAAGCAACCAAACACAGTGCGATTGCTGCATCTTGTAGAAAGGAGAAATAGTACTTTTTAAAGACAACAGCAACAAAAAAAAAAATCATGCTTCAAAGACATATAAAGGTTCAGTGTAGCTCAGCCTTGGAATGAATCAGCCATCAGTGTCTATTCATCATGTGTTCTTCAGCTCCACATTCACTACCTAGCTTAAATAGAGGTCATCCAAGACTTGGATAAGGTACAATGGAATCCTCCATTTCTCGGGATGTAGTCACTTTGATGTATCAGTGCAAAAAAAGGGAAATCAAATGGGTTATTGGCAGTTCGAAAATGCATGACACACTAAAAAGCTCCGCTGTGGTTACATCAAAGAGTGAGACTACTTCGAGTGTCCAGGTTTTCTATCAGGACAGAGGTAGAAAAAAAAACGACTTGGAAAGAAAGAAGCTTTATTTTTAAAAATGGCTTTCTAAACAGCACAATAGAAGCTTCCTAAGATTTGATTGGCCACCTTAAATTCCTGCATATCCACTTATTAAAAGGTGACAGGTTTTGGGGTCAGTAGCCCTTTAGCCTGACTCTCCTGGCAGGTGAATCAGTAACTTCTCGTCTGCAAACATTTTTCTTTTCTCTAAAATACAAGGAAATGTTGTAAAGATTAAAGTGAATTCCTGCACCGAGAACATTGACTGAGTATCTGAGAAGCTTTTATATTCTGCAAAAACCACAGGCGTTTGGAATCTGCATGCTTTATGTCTCCTAGCCAATATTCTAAGATTGATTTTCCCTCTTCCACTGAGAAAACAAAATGAATCACGCGCAATTACCAAGGACAGGGAGAAAAGGGGAATTGGGGGCGTCATAAATATTTATTTGCCAGCCCTGGGAATTTGTGCAATTCTGTGTGGATTTGCCAACTCATATTTAAGTGTCTGAATGATTTATATGGGCAGTCCTGGGGTGTCACATTTGTCCACTGTCACCCTGAATCATTTATATATTAACATTTATGGATTTATCCATATAGCATATTCATGGCAGAATTGTATTATCATTCTCATGGTTTTCCTAATCAAATGATTGGATAGATTAAGTCATTAGCTGCAGAATTTCACTGGAGGTGAAATGTATATTACAGGAATACATTAGTGGGTACACATACACATGTTTCTTTGTAAAATTACAGGATATGGATTAAAAGGGTTCTTCTACAGAAATGTAAATTTTCTTGTCCAAAATGTTATTTTTAATCACTTTTATACTATGTTGTTTAAAAAAAAAAAAAGATTTAATTACTAGGTAATATTTAGGTAATAAACCATGACTGTCAACTTAAAGGAATATAAAATAAATGGTCAAAACACAGTTTGGCGGATGGATAGATAGATAGATAGATAGATAGATAGATAGATAGATACCTCATACAACTAAAATATCGATCTCTGAATCCTCCTACATGGGCGATTTCACAGAGGCTACTGTTTAAAATTTTTCAACCAATCAAAAACAACAAAAAAATGAGGGAAACGTTTTTTCTGATTGGTTGAAATCATCTGACATCACATGGGCTCAGCATGTGGACGCTACACATATGGAGTTATGAGATTGTTGTTACATTATCCACTGTTGTTACCACAGTCATAATGTAACAGATCTGTATTCATTCACAGTCACTTTCTGCATCTTACTGCTTTATCCTGTATATTTCTTTCTGTACTGAAGAGCAACACTGGTGGAGATTCAGCCTTGAACCCATGTGATGTCATCATCATGGCAGCAGAGTAGTGGCATTAGGGCTGCCTTACAAACACGCTCATAACTTTTTCATATAAGGTCAAATATGCTTGAAATGTTTCCTATGAACTCCCAATATTATTAACTATCAATCAATGTTCCAGTTTCTATTCCTTTAAGTAGGAATATGGTGTTATTGGTTTTTGTTGTCACAGTGAATAAAATGCGTCACGACTGACATCATAAAAATTGGATATTCATTCAATTTTGCCACACGCAAGAGTTAGGATTAAAAGATTGCATCAGTATTTGAATATTTTCTTTGTTATAGCAATTACATGGTTATGAAGCTGAACAAAAATCATTCAATCACACTAATGATATTTCCTAAACAGTAAGGCAACACCAGTGAAAAAATAATCTTTAAAAAAAATGCACAGAAAAGGTAAAACCATATTATTAAGCTGTCATTTATGTGAATTCATACAGCCAGTGAGTTATGTTATAACATGGTTTAAATGTTTAAATAAAGAAGAAGAAAATATAAGACTTTTTTCTTCATTTCAACAGTGAATGTTTGACCTAAAATTAGCTTTTTCAGAAATCAAATACTGAGAGTTGTTGCTGCTGTAAAGATGATTGGCGAGTTAAAAAAAATAAATAAATATATCCAGATAGAAAAGTGTTTTCTGTTCACACACAAGTATCAATAATGATTTCAGAATATTTTCAACTTAAATCAGAGACCATTGACAGTGTGAGGGACACTTCCAACAGTGAATAAACTAATACATTTATCATTCATTTCTTCATATATTAGATGGAGTTAACAATACAATTGGTGAAATGTGTCTAATGCACAGTGGCAGTTTTATAATGTCAGACAGCACACAGGCACAGACATTAATTTGGGCCTCTCATTTAATTCTTAATTTGCTCATATGCTGTATGTAAAGTGTTTTGCTGGATGAAAATTGAAAACACAGTGGAGGCGCAGGTCTCATTATTACTGTGGCTGTTTGTTTTTTGCCCTACACCATCAGGGCTAAACAGGAGGAGTCTCTTCAACCACTCAAAATCAGTAGAGTTGTTTTTTCCTTATTTTTTCTTTACTATACCAGATACATTTTTGATTGAAAAAAAAAAGGAAAAACAAATGTGCGTGACTATCAGAAGAAATAAAAAATGACTGAAGGTAGTGAAGAGAACAGTCATTATGTGATTAAATACTCTCTTTTTTATTTTCTTTCCCCATAAGAAATAATAATTAAAGTAATTTGAGTTAATGAATATATTGCATTGTTCTCAACAAGGCAGGCCAACCTTGATTTGTGCTGTTCCCGTGACAGTTCTCATTAGAGTGTAGTGTTCCTGTTAATGTTGGATATAAAGTATTGGGCAACATGATGTATATCCATAGACTGTATATAGAAATGGACGTAGCCGCTGGGTTTAAAAAATGAGGCCATGTGTTAAGTTAAAAAACGTGCAGTACCCCCAATGACCACTAGATGCTGCTTTCAAAAAACCTTTGCTCCAATTAACTTTAATTTAAAAAAATAGTGATCTGGAGGTCCATCTGAAAATCCTGTTATGATTAAGAAGATATTACACTTCAAAAAGAGGAACATTTAGGGGCGTGGTTAGTTTGATCGACATGTCTGGTATCCAATGGGAGCAGCTCCAAACTCCAGTTTCATACACATTGAGCAGTGTTCTAGGTTTATTGGTCAGACCCACCTCTTTACTCCTCCCTTCATATCCAAATATGGTCACTTCTGGCTCCAAGTAACCAAGATGGCGATGTTCAACTTCCAAACTCCTGGCTTCGTGTTAGCCTCATCTGTTTTATATACAGTCTAGGAGTGTGTCTTACCCCTGTCTTTTCTTCTTCTGCAGGCTCATTGACATCCATGTTACACAAGGAACTGAGGCCAGTCACAACCACCCACCCACCCATTGTGTCCATTCACCGACGAGGCTCCCATTCCTTATACATCAGGCCTGACCTTCAAAAAAAAAAAAAGACAACACAGAGCTTCTTCAGTCTACTCACCACAGTAAAAGACCCTCGGCTGACACTTCTGAAAACTTTGAGGAGTGTCTGGTGATGGTACACCATCGGCATTGAACCTATACCTCAGCCAAATTCATGGATTCATCATAGAACAAACTTCCTGTGAGGAATAGTTATCAACAGGACAGGCAGTGGGATATTCACTGAAGTACATGCCTTCTGTTGTTGTTTTGTTTTTTTTTTGTTAGCCACTGCTCCATCTGAAGGGGATGGCTCCATGAAGATCTTTTTTGTACCTTCGCGGTTTGATTTAAACTTGTCAGAAGGTCTTTCAAAAGTCAACCCCTTCATCTTCTTTACTATCATCGCTATGAAGCCGTCCAGGGTTATATCCCAGCCAAGTTTCTTTAATGGCAGTTCGCCGCTAAAGAGTCGTGACTTTTCTGAGGGTGATCCAGGCCATATTGTCCATTGGATTCTTGCCTTTATAACACCTCTCTCTGGCTTGGCTGGGTGAAACTTTACAAGGCCGTAGCCGTGGAAATCTGTGCATACACGAGCAGGACGGATGTTGTGAAATAGCATGAAAGTCACGGAAAGCGACGACGGACGTGAGCTAACTGTCTTTACTCCGTGAACGAAGATGGTGATGGTGAAACGTGGACATTTTGGATGACTTAGCTTATATCTTATGTTTTTTTAATGTGGTGCCAACATAGACTAGAAGAGTAGTTTTTGTCAATGAACCTCACACATCTTGTACACACCACCGGGAGCATTTAGCAGATGTGGATCCCTGGCTCATTTTAATGGTCTATACTCGTGTGTGTGTGTGTGTGTGTGTGTGTGTGTGTGTGTGGGTGGGTGCATGTTTTCATCTGTCCATGTGTGAATATGAGCGTGTAAGCTTTTCTGTCTGTGTGAGAGTGTGTGTGCACATTCAGAGATACACTGTGAAATAAGTCATATCCGATGCATTATTCATACTCTTGTATATTTTTGGGACACGCCCAGACCAGAGCTCGCCATCTGGCAAAAAGAAGCATTTGGGATTTTACAGATTATTGGATCTCATTCGAATCCTGGGTTTACCTTTTTTCTTCTTCTTCTTCTTCTTTTTCTTTCTTGTCTTTTTATTTGAGTACATAGAGATATTTATATTGGGGGGAAAATATTATTAAAACTAGAGAAAGATCTACAATATGTCACATAAGTTAATTTCTGTAATTAATACCAATTCATGTGTGATTAAATGTATTTCAGAATCCTTGTCCAAATCGACTATATTTTGATATGAAATGTTTTGGCCAGCTGGATGTGCTATTTGCTGATTTAGATGCTTGATATATTTGAAATTATGTATATACATATATATCCAACTAATGTACTTTATGTTCTGTGGGTCTCATTCTAAGGAGGAGTAGCACAAGAGGATTTCTTCAAAGAGAAGTACAAGAGGTGGACACAATAACACGAACACCAGTAGGATTTTAAAAACACGAAGCTCCAGTCTGTAAAATGGATTTCTCTGATGCAGTTTAAAAATATTATATACACATATAAATATATATATTAGCTTCTCAGTGGTGGTTTATGCCGGGCAATTGCAACAGATTGCATTATAACGCACAGGTGTTCCTGTTAATGTGCCTACTCCCTACTCCCTTTTTTCATTTCTTTGTACTAAAAAATTCCTGTACATCTCCATCTTAATGTATGCATTTGAGGATATAAAGAGAGCGTCTGCTCCCGGGAGCTGTGGAGCGTGTATTTGGTATGTGTGGTGAGTGTGTGTGTGTGTGTGTGTGTGTGTGTGTGTGTTTTTTCCAGGTCAACAGTGACGTGTGTGTAGTGAGAAAATACCAATTTCCACCTGATCCCATATCTTTGATTTCATGCTGCCTTTATTTATCGCTCCTTTGGTTTGTGCTC
>OOFC01013665.1:0-17336 GCA_900323345.1 Pseudochromis fuscus | reverse complement strand
GTAGCTTACCGTATCTTCTGGACTATTGAGCGCACCTGTCTATAAGCCGCTATTGAATTTATTCGAACAGTTTCATGTGGTCCACTCTGACCGGGTTTGATGTGACGACGCTAAATGTATCGGCGGCACGGAGCTTGCTAGATTGTAAAAAACCAACGAGCTTTGTGCCACTGATACATGAGAAACACTAGTGTTTAAGTTCAAAGCGTTGGAAAAAAGTAGCGGCTTATAGTCCAGAAAATACGGTAATTGCTTATAATCACCGAACCCATTTTTCATAATACAAAGAAAAATAAGGACAAATTCAGTTAATTCAAACACTCATCAACAATAATCCTTACTACCAGTGAAGTTAGCATGACCTTGCCTCTTATAGTTCAGAGTGCAGCAGGTCAGTGGACCATGCAAAAAGATTTCTGCAAACCTCCACACATTACCGTCTATATGAAGAACAGATTTAAATTGGCCACCCCACCACTTTAAAAGAAACAGCTAACTGCTACTAAACTCAACACTCTTAATTAAACTCCAATAAACGTCTCTGTGCTGTGGTTTCACTGTATCCTCGCTGCAGTTAGTGCCAAATTACTAAATCCTCTCCATGAAACCATAAACAAATGTTAAATACCCATGAAATACTCTTCTTATCCAGCCATTGATTAACCGACAGTGTTATTATTTTTGATCAAGTGTCTTTGTGACAGAATAGCAGATAATACCGACTGTAAGAAAGGTCAAAACTAACATTTAGTAGCATGAAGAATTTTCCAGCTGGCTGTGAAAACTCCTGAGACGTGTGGTTTGTGCGACTGCTGCCGAGCCAGTGTTCCCACACACAACTCCCACTCGTTTAGAGATGTTCTTTCAACCGGGCCGCTCTGCTGCTTCCTTCCATTTTGAATGTCTGTCTTGTTGTCTAAGTGTTTGGGATGTGCACTGCTGTGAGGATCAACAAATGGTAGGATGGTGGTATTCTTCCCCCTGCCATCAGCGGTGTGGTGCAGTATGTTCACTGGATATCAGAAAAGAGCTGTCACGGAGCTGCTGTGATGAACTATAACCCCCCAGAAAGTACTACCACATTCATTATCCTGATATTTCATGCACAGCACGTTCATTGAATATGTAATACTTGACAACTATTTTTATCATCATGCTTATATTGGCATCTGATCTTCATTATAAGAGGGCAATAAAGGCTTGTAGGAGACACTACATGGATAACCACACAGGAAATGGTTGCCGATCCTTATATAAGAGCAGAGAGAAAAAACAGCGGCGGGGCCAAAAGTCGCCTCGTCTCTATGAGAGCTTTATTTCCGAGCTCCATACCTGCTCAAGTGTTATCAAATAGCTTCTGTTTGCGTCGGTGTCAATCCCAGAAAGCAGCACCGATCATGCAACACAACAACACCTGACACTTGATCTGTTCTTACAGGCTGGTTTTCCGCTCTCAAAGAAAGTAATTGCGGCTGCACCAGTGGGATGTCTTTTTCCTCTTGAATAAAACCATCAGGGGCAGGATGGACAGGTTTTCAGCACTGCAGGCCTTCGCCATTGTATTTCTGTTTTGCCACTGAGTCCTCCCTATCCACAATAGATCCCTGGCCGAGCCTAATGAGACACAAACACACCCCCGAGGCTCAGGCTGACTTGCTAAACACAGAGTCGTTGAACAGCGCCGCAGTGTAGCGAATTAGCATTTATGCCCACATAAAAATCCATTTACTGATCCATTAGCTTAGCATAGTGCTAATGAGTTGCCAGTGATGACTCGCGAGGGACTTGGGGTTAGCAAGCGAATTGTCATTAAAGGTAGACTCTTACAAGGTAACAGCTTCACACATGTAACACCGACGGGGAAGCTGAATAATGGAACTCAGTATTAACCTCGCTTTTCATGTGTACAGTTTTAATTTTATGGCCAATTCTTTTTTTTTTCTTCTCCATCTCTTTTCAAATCCTGCTCAGACCCCTGCATGTTTGGCTTGTGGGAAATTGGTATGCCACTGTCACATGAAATCTGTTTAACCATCCCTCAAACTAACGATGAGGAGGTGGCTGCACTCAACAATTACAGCTTGTCCCAGATAAGCAAAGCTGCAGCTCTGGTCGCAGAAAACCCTTCACACATGGTAAGTGGAAAGTGGTATACTATCAAAGGTATCAGTGGAATGAGTGTTAAGCAGCTTATATCGACCACGAGTTTTCTGAAAAGACTTTTATTTTCTTGGCCCCGGCTTTTATTTTACAACAATATAACCTTCAATGTCAAACTCGCACCTGCTTACGTGAAGAAATGTGCAACACAGCACCAAGCTATACCCACTTGACACCAGTGGATGTGAAAAGCAGACATAGAGCTGAATTAAATGTCATTCACACTACTGAGCGGTTACCTGTGAGTGAGGAGCAGGCAGGACGATATCATCTGACAGCATTTCCTGACTGCCGAAGCCTCTCGGTCCAGGGCCCTCTGCGGTGCTTCCACGCTGAAGGGGAGTCGGCTCCGGGGGGAAGATGAAGGTATAAAATGGTCGTTTTGCTAGAGCAACACAAGCTAATTTATCATTCTCCAGGGGTCAGGCGACGCTCCCTTGGTTGTGAATTTTAATGTTGTTTTTTATGGGTCTTAATAAACTCTATTTTGCTGCGAGCATTTATGCAGAAGAGCACAACATCCTTCACTCGGCTCATTTACTGAGTCAAGGAGAGAAGGGCCGGAGCCAAATTTAACCGATGGAGTCATCAGGTTCTTGCTCTAATAGGACACGTTGAGGTGAAATATTGATGGTGTTGGAAATTGATGGGAGTCATTCACATGTTTTCTGAACACAGATGAATAAAAAAAATGTAATACCTCACTGTGAGCTTAATCACTATGTGAACATTATAGATTGTGTTTGACTTAATGTGTTGCTTGATCATTTTACTACTTACCTTGGAGATCCAGTGCTGTTGATGTATCAACACTAGCTGCATGGCTCCATGAGTGACATGTGGGCCGGTTAGTTCACATCTTTAGTTCATAGGAAGAAATATCCCAGTAAATAGAGGATGGATTGCAATGAGAGGCCAACACAGACTCTAAATGACTTTGGCGATCCCCTGACTTTCCCTTCAGCTCCACCAGCAGTTTGACGTTTTGGCTTTTAGTGAAATTTCTAAATGTCTATTTAGAGCTATACTAGACAAGATTTATCTCCCCCTCGGGGAGAATTGTTCGACTTTGACTTTTCCTCTGGTGCCATCATTAGGTCAACATTTTAATTTGTCCAACATTTTGGTTTATGGCCTAATTCTTTCAACACTGATTCCCATCAGCCTAAGCTATGTTCAACATTAATTACCAAATTTTAACACATTAAACTAAAACACTGAACAAGCTAAATATTACACCTTACACCTGATTATGTTATCTCACTCATGTTAGCATTTAGCACAGACGATTTATGTGTTTCAGAGACTATGTGACCATATTTGAAAAACAGAGGGAGGAGTGAGGAGGCAGGTTTTAATCTTGAACCTGAGGACACTGTCCAATGTGTATGAGACTGGAGTTCAAGTCTGGTCTCATTGGAATTAGTTGTGGAAAAATGGTGTCTCATCCATTTCTACATTCAATCCATGGTTTATGTCCAGCTAGTAAATAACATAGTAATGATATTTTTTATTTTTACAACACTTTCCAAAATCTATATTACAAATTGCTGCAGAAGCCAGCAATAACACAGAAAAAAATATTAAAACAATTTGGTGTGTAAAACCAATACTGTCTAGGAAAGAGTGAAGAGTTTTACAGGAAATGCAAAATGACAAAAGAAATTTAAAAAACTCAGGTAAAATCATGAAAGGTTGTTCAGTATGAGTTAGCTGGACATAATACTGTGTATACAGTGATCAATATTTGATTGCGGCAGTTGCGGTCCAGAACCACAATGTTTATATGGTTATTTTTATATATTTTAAGCCCTTATAAACCCTCCCACACTCTTATAAACATTTCCCACACAGTTATACAGTATAAACCCTTTATATTCTCTTAGACATGAGGTAAGATTAATTTAAATTTTGTATGTAAACACACTGAGTTTTATTTAATACGTAATACAGTTTTTAACACAGTATTATAATTTTCTATTTACTGTGATATATAGTAATGCACTCGTTTTACTTACTTACTCAGTTGCATTAGATATATTGTGATTGTCTGATATAAAATGTGTGAGCCCAGGTTATATAACCACGCCAATATCGTTCCCTGTGTCAAATCATCTGGACTGCTGCTTAGCTCGATCTGAGCCAATCAGAGCCCAGGATAATTAACCATGTGTTCTGATTGGTTAGCTTCTTAGCCATCCGCCAATAGTTTCTCTTGTATGAAATTGACTGGGCAGAACAACTGAGGAAGTATGTACCAGAAATAAAAGACCCACGATAGAGCCAAGCTGCGAAAGACGAGGTGCGATATAGCAAACTTCTGCTTGTCTAAATAGGTCTGGAGAAGCATGGTAACTAACAAAACAGCAAGACAGGAAGTTTAATTTTTAGATAATTTGCCTCCATTATTTAGCAGTTTATTGCTAGGTACATAATTAGCACCACCACAACAGCTCAAAGTCAAATTTGAAACGACAGTGGGGTGACTATGTACACAACTACACAAGGACGGGAGAATTGTTGGGCGAAGTCAGGGATCACATTTTGCCATCGACATATATATGCAGCAGGAAATTCACCCTGATGAGGGTATGGATCTCTACGCAGGCCCACTGACTTCTTCATCGAATTTAAAAGGCTGACTGACACCATTTAACACCGGGGTCAATTCATCACATGATTGCTTCCTGCCACATCTGTCTCCTTGGTCCCCAACCCTGCTGTGACACCTGCATCCAGACAATTAACAGGCCTACTGCTGAGGACTTGATTGTTTGTTTGAACGCTTGTTGCCTTCGGACTCGAAGCTCGACGCCACTCGTCCCTTGGACCCGCACGAAGACAACATCCAGGTGTCACAGAGGACACTCAGCACTTGTTAAAGAAAATAACAAATGTGCATTTTATTAGTGCAACAACAGGGAATCAGGGGCTCAGAGTCAAGTGCAAAGCCTCATTAGACGTACACAACAGAAACACGAGGCACTCTGCTCAAGGACGGCGTTCAGTCAAGTGTTTTATACTTTCGATGAAACACAATAGGTATATTATGAATATTATTATGCGAAGGGAAAATAAGTGGTACACTGTATTGATTGTGTGATTGCGCTATTCACTGAGGAGGAGGAGGAGGGTGGAACATCCTTGGAAGATGAGGTTTCCAATATTCTGTATTTTTCACTTGTCCATGGAAACTGTCAAAAAGACCAAAATCAACAATGAAATGATCCTGTGGACAGTTGTTGGTTGCAGTTTCCTGAGCCTAATATAACTTATTCTTCTTCTGCACCTAACCTTATCACTCTTCAGAAATAAATATATTTATATGTAGATTCACATTCTCACCTTGTATTTCTTATATTTTGAAACATATCTTTGGGGTCTTTTTCATAAATAAATATTTTTCTGAATCTACCATATGATTACCCTCCATTCAGCTATTTGCTAATAAGTTGTTTTTTATATATATAGTAAATAACAACAGACAGCTCGGACTTGCTGTCATAGTATTTTTTTCTGTGCTTTTGCTAAACCAAAACAAATGCAGTGATCTTTATTCTTTATGTAATTAATATCAGTAACTATGGCTGAATAACCTAAAACTGTCCATTCATTCAGACTTCAGTGCCTCAGCGCCATGACGGTGATTGAACGTGAGCCGTAGTTGCCCACCAGGACAAACTCCCTTTTCTGTGCCTCCAACCAAAGAAACGAGATATCCTCAACTGTGAAATATGTAAAAGTGAAAAAAAAAAAAAAAGTCTGTCATTGCAGGCAGTCTGTCATTGCCAGTCTTGATTAGCTCAAACTCTGCTGAGCTCAGTGTACTGTCCCAGCCCTCCTGACTCGAAGACGAGGTCCTCTGGGTTTTAGCTATGACAGATTGAGGGTGTCAGGAGGGACTCCCAAGGGTGTGTGTGTGGGTTTGTGTGGGAGTGTGTGCACTCGTGCATGTGTGGGGTACCCATTTAAGTGTGAGTGCATGCATTTGCCTTTTGTGCATCCGTGCGGGATCTCGGCGTGTGTTCGTTTGTGTGTACAGTATGTGGTTGCCGTCCACGTACTGTAAGTGTGAGTGCATGCACGTGCTGTCCTAAATGTATGTGTGTGTGTGTGTGTGTGAGTGAGTGTGCGGTTGGAGGCTGAGTGTACCAGGGCCAAGATCTCATCTGTGAATCACATGTCTCCCATCAGTCTGACAGCATTAAGCTGAGCCCAATCAATACCCTGCGGGCCTCTAATTCCTGCAACTGAACGACACAGACAGAGACAGCCACACTAGAGGGTGACTGAGAAAGGTCTGGAAAGGGAAGACAAAGAAAGTGTATTAGAAAAATAACTTGTGAAGTGATGGATGAGAGTCCAAGACTATGTGTACTTTGCAGATGAAGTATCTCTTGTCTCACTTATGTCCCTGTAGTTGACCCACACAGTGTAATGTCCCAAGCAAAAAAGATGCTTCATATTTTAGAGCTCAATTATTTAACAGTGGATTTATGGATTTAGATAGTAATACATGGATGAACAACATGATGAACATGTTACATCTGGGTGGTTCGTTTAAGCATCATACACCCATTACAAACAGTTCTGTATATTTATTTCTACACACTATCAATAAAAATTAAAGTTTTTTCCTGAAAATAAATAATATTCAGATACAGAAATAGACAACAATTAACTTTGGAAAACTTTGGAAAAGTTACAGGCAGAGAAACTCCACAGTTCTCATCTTGACAAAAAAAAGCAGCACTGACAAGAACCTGAGAAAACGCCTACAAAAACTTGAAAGACTAGAATATTTAAACCGGGAGTCCTGCTCGTATCAGCTCCACATGAAGCTCAATTGCTGGTTTTGAAATTTTTTATCGGATCAGAAATGCACTGTATTGGTGTAGTTTGATGGCTCTGTATTCTACCTGTCCAGCGTCAATGGCAGACAGAGTTAGTGACCAGACAGAAAGTAGAAACCGTTAAAGATATATGAACACTGATCTTACACTCACCATATAACAATCTAATGCACTGTATCTTCTGGGTACACAGAGTTTGTTAGGACTGATTCTAAGAGGTAAAAACGGGTGGTTGCCATGTGCACACTAAGGCTGTGTACAGAACAAAGCTGATTGTAGCATATTTGACACATATTCTGGAAAAGCATTGCAGTAACCAATCAGTTACATGATCAGCCCCAGTTCAAGTATTTTATCAGCAACAATATTTCCGTGATGGTTGTTGAGTGATTCTTGTCCTCACTCGAGAATATTTTTGGACACTGTCATATCTCATAGTTTCATTGTTGAAGTTCCCTCTGGAAGCTACAGTATTTATTATAGAAGGAAGCAAGGTGAAGCCGTACCATGAAATCAGCACAGGGAGGATGTTGGGGTGGATGGGTGAGTCAACATAACTCTGCTGTTTGTCTTCTGTTTTGAGTACAAGCATTTATATATTTTTTTCCATTTCTTTTCCTTAATTTTTACCATTGAATCAACTGATAAAAGTCATTGTTCATTCTATAAACCTAGCCAAGTAATCTACAGGCTCTTGGGAGTTGTAGGTAGAGGTTAGGGACCAACAATCTAAACAGTTGTCCAGTTTGGGGGACTGGTTTTTGGACTGTTTCTGGGAAAGACTTCAGTTAAGAAGACCATGAAAGTTTTAAAAAATGTATCTGCATAGCTAGAGAGGATTTGCCTGATTTATTAATGCGGTGAAAAACACACGGTTTGCTTGAATGCTTGATGCTTAGTAAATTGTAAATGAAAAAATATGGTAAAACAGAACAGGAGCCTCTGACGTATCGCTGCACATATAAAAATATGTAGTGTCCTTGTCGGTATTGATTTGACATCAAAGTTTAATTAAAAATGGAAATGAGGAACGAGAAATTAGTTGTGACAAGCAGATAGATAGATAGATAGATAGATAGATAGATAGATAGGTTATGTGAAGGAGAGAAAAGCAGACAGATTAAGCATGTTTTGCTCTCTGTCCCCTGGGGAGACCCATGTCCAGATGGCTCATTGGAAAGTATCCGCCCCCCTCATCCACAAGAGTCCTGTCTCTCATGCAACACAGAGCTCTTGTTATTCCTCACTGTTCCTCCATATCGTGGTGTGTGGTGTTTTAAGCTATAGGACACATCATGTATTTGATGCGCCCAGCACCTCTTAACTTGTATCATTGTGTCCCTGCTCCCAAGCAGAATACCAACAAAAGAACTTTGATGCATTGGTGTGTGAAATCATATGTTTAAGCACAAATGTCAGCCCTAATAAAAACTTCATGAAATACATTACTCTCTGCTAGTGTTTGCAAGTCTTGGCAGATGATAAGGGAGGAATATTCATCGCCCGCTTCACAAATGGCTGAATAATTTTTTCATTTACTATCAGGAAGTGCACGCATGGGATGAAAATTTAAATTCTGTTCGTTCTTCGATTTAGGAAAAAAAAAAAAAGTCTCAGTCAGCAGTGCTTCTTTTCATTGGGGTTTTTAATGTGTACTTCTTTGGCATGCAAATCAATGAGTTAGCAAAGCGGTGATTGGGATTCCACACATGTGGGCATTTGATCGGAATTTGCACCAGGATCCATGGAGCAAGTCGATCAAGGGTAATTCACTATGAAATATCCCAAGTTACGCTTCGGCGGGCGCATCTGGCCCCCGCCATTCATTTTGTTTAGCCATTCCAATGTGGCAATCAAAATGAATTAGCATGACAATTTTATTTCTGAAAAGGCTTAGGGCGGCCCATTTTTATTGATGAATTTCAATAAGGACTTGACAAAAGGTTCTTTGAAATTGACTTCCCCCTCCCCTTCTACTTGACCTTCAGGTATCTGTGTCTCTTCTGTGTATGAATGTGGGCACCATAAATGTCCATATCAGCCGTAATCGTTTTATATCGCCGTCCGGAGCTGTATTAGTCAGGGCTTGAGAAGGTAAGCACCCGAGGTGATGAAAAGGTCTGAATGGATGGTGATGATAGTCATAAATCTCCCAGTGCGTTGTGTTAAAAAGCCATACTGCTCATTCTCATCTTTTCCTCAATTTGTTCATTGGTTTAATATGTTGTAATTTGGATGAATGATGGTTTTCTACTAGTAGTAATGGCTTCCTGGTATTAAAGGTGATATGGATCCATAGAATATCAGTTGTCATTATGGCATTGTTCTCGTATGGATCAGGTACAACGTGTCACAGTATTTGTGCCAAAAAAGATTAAACAACTGGTTCAAAATGTCATAGTCCATGTGTTAAAAACTGTTTTCTTGTAAAAGGTCTTGCAACTTCCTAGTTATTTTATAAGATTACTGTTTTATTTTCTTTTGTTTTGCCCATTGTGATGTTTGGCTGTGTAAGGAATCTTTAAAAACTTGAAGCATTGTTCTATTGTGTGGATATGAATCTTGACTGGCGCTGCCTGCTGACTTCCACAATATTCTTTGCTGCAGTTTGGTTAAGTTATGCAACTGCAGCTACATCGGTCCGTCAAAATAATGGCATCATACTGATGTTTTATGGATTTATTTTTTCTCTCTGTCTCTCCAACAAACACTGTGCAAACTAAAAGAAAGATAAAACACAGAAGTTTATAGCAAACATTTTAGTTCTTTGAAGTGTGTGCACAGAAGTGGACTCAAATTCACTCAAATTCAACAAACAAAGGAAACTTATAACATCATTCAGTCAAAAACACACTGACAATGGGCTAAAGTTCTTTCAGCCATGTGTCTCCACTTTAAGTTGGTCATAACTAGGGTTGCCAACCATCCCTTGTAAAACAAAATTGTCCCGTATTTATAAAGTTATGCGTCCTGTATTGACCTGAAAAGGGACATACTTTGTCCCATATTTAAAAATCGTTTCACACACGCAAAATTATTTCACCACACCGGGAGGGGTAAAGGCTATCGGGTTGACCAGCTGTGCCAACTAGGTACCTATAATACAACACACCCTCTTCCACCCAAACTGTGGTAACTGACCCTCAACACTAAGGAAAATCAACCTTAAAGAGTAAAAGTTGCTATGCACCATTTAAACTATGATTTATTACTTTTGAATCACTTTAAACTATGAACTAACTATGAACTTAATCATGACTTTACAGCAGGGGTGGGCAATCCTGGTCCTTGAGGGCCTCTATCCTGCATGTTTTAGATGTTTCCCTCTTTCAACACACCTGAAAATGATCAGCTCATCATCAAGCTCTGCAGAAGCCTGATAACGATCCTGGTCATTTGAATCAGGTGTGTTGGAAGAGGGACACTCATAAAACATGCAGGATAGGGGCCCTCGAGGGCCAGGGTCGGCCACCCCTGGTTTACAGCAAACAAAATTAAACAGAACAGTCTCTATTGAGAGTTACAGCAACTATTACTGCCCGTTAGTGTTGGCTTGATGATGATACACTAGAGGAAAATGAACTGTACAATCCTAGAGCCATGACTGAAGAAATCCACCTCCGTATTGATGACTAAAAATATTCTTAGTTGTAGCTGTGTTACTCAAAATTACCATTTACCCTCTTAACTCTAATGTAGCAGACCAAGAAACACATCACCACTGACATCACAGTTTACCCAGCTTCTCAAACACTCCTTGAAGCGTAACAACCAGCAAAATCTACACCCACTATCTTGCATCACCACAGCCAGATGACCATTATTTTCAGTGCCTCCTGCTGGGAGCGGTGAAGAGTATAACCGCAGGCCTGCTGCTACAGGTTGTTATGGTTTTCCAGTGATAAACCAAAGGCGATCCCATAGGCTGGGATCCTTAGCACTACCACCATCACTGCTCTCATCAAAGAGCAGGTGGTGTTTGATCTGGACTGGATCAAAAGGTGAAGGACAGAACTGTCCTGCAGTGCTACGAGAGGAGAAGAGATGTCATGCAGAGAGAGATACAGACTGTGGAGAGGGAACGCTGTAGTACCAAACGGAGGTTGGTATAATTGAGACCAAAGGGAGTCCATCCTGAGTCCTGAGGGGATTTCCCAGAGGGCCTCATCTGCGTTTCTTCAAAGGCAAAAGCTACATGTCACTCTAATCATAGATCTCTTTCCTCCACAGCCCTTGAATCCAATAGAGTTACGAGCAGAATCACATCATTATCATAGGGAAGTAAAGAAGACTGGAGGGTGAAAGCTCTAACAAGTTGGCGACAGCCCTCATTGGTTTTCCACAAGAGGTTTCTTAACCAACTTCTGGGTTTTTTGTCTTTTTTTTTTGTCTTGTTTTTTTTTCAATTGCAACCCCGTTTTTGTTCAACTGGCTTTGTTCTATTGATGTTCGATGGCCAAGGAAGTAGCTTTTGGCCCTAATCATTTGAAAGCACATCATCTCCCTCCCGAAGGCGCATTCTCATTAGCTTCAAAAGTGCATCAAAGAAAACAAAGTCAAGACCATGTGAAAGAAAGGAAGAAAGGGAGGAAGAAAAAGACAGAGAGGGAGGGAGATCTGGTTTGCCTCACCATTCATCATCATCCATCTGTCTTAAAGGCTTGGCTCAGATCCCTTATAGTGAAATATGTTGATGAGGAAGAAAGAAACGGCAGCAAGGGAGATGGAGGGAAGGACTGATTAGCAGAGTGAAAGGAGGAGAGGAAGAGGAGGGTCTCTGGATGAAAGAGAAAGAAAGGAAATGAAGCAAGAGAAACAGAAGACAGATGGATGAAGAAAGAGGGTGAGTAAGAGACAGACAGTGTTCTCCAGCAGATCAATGCTGCATCTTGGAGGCCGCAGCAGCAGCCCTGAGTGCAGAGACGCTGTCTATACTCAATTAGACGAGCTGCTTCACCTCCTCCTGTCAGCCGCTGGTTAAAGCCCCCGACAGTCATGGCAGGTCTTCCTCTTCCTCCAGACTCAGACAAGCTTCCTATTGCTTGGTGTTTTTGTCTACATGAGTTTATGTGATGTGTGTGTGTGTGTGTGTGTGTGTGTCTTGGATTCTTGTGAGCACAACAATGTTGAATTCAAGTTTGTGTGCCTTGCAAGTTACTTGAAAGTGTCATCAGTTCCTCATTATCTCTGCAAAGGAGGAGCCAATGTTTTCCACTGTTTGTTTGTTTGTTTGTTTGCAACATTACAGAAAAGCTACAACCCAGATCTCAATCTTTTTTTTTTTTTTTTGACAGACAGGGTATGACCCAAGAAACAAAAGGCTTAATATTAAACATGATCAGAGGAGGGTGATGTCTGGAAAACATCCCCAGCTACCACTGTCTCATAAGCTGTGTTCACACCAAACACAAAGCAAATTTCCCCCCGGTGCGATTACATAATAAATTAAATCAAAGATGTGAGTAGATGCATCTGTGCAAATTAAAAAAGTTTAACTTGAGCAAAGAAAATTGCATCATGACATCCAATCAGCAGTGGGAACCCCAACGTCACAGAGGAGCAGAAATGGAGGACACGCCATCTGTGGGCGTCCAGAGGTTTATGATACGACTTTGACTCTGGATAAACACAAAGACACCACACTGTTTTCACTGTTACTGGGACTTCCACAACAGGTGAAAGGCAGCAATATGTGATCTCGTTCATTGCTGATGAAGTAGGGGTTGTCATGGTTTCTGACAGGAGTACTCCTATTGGCTGTTGAGGGTGAGAAACATGAGGTAAACATTTGCTTGGGTGTGAATACAGCTTTATGATGAGCGAATGGTTTAGCAGTATATTGTTTCTGTTTCTCCACAACAGGGCAGCAGTGTTTGTACCATCAGTAATAATAATGATAATGATAATGATAATGATAATAAACTTTATTTATAGAGCACTTTTCAAAGCAAAAGTTACAAAGTGCTTTCCATTAATAAAATACAGCACACAGAAAAAATAAAGAAAACTAAATGAAACAAAGTAATAAACACAAATACAAAGCAACAATTTGTCTTAAATAAAATTTAAATAAAATTAGGAAAGGCTCTCCGATAAAAATGTGTTTTAAGCAATGACTTAAAAGGGAGCACAGAATCAGTAGAGCTGGGCTTTCTTCATATATGATACATAGTGAATTACTTTCCTACTTGACAACATTACTTCAACAGAAATCAACTCTCTGTACTTTATGTGCAGTACTCAGTAACTGTAGTCATCAGAAACAATACATTACCTTCCAACTAGTCTAAAACCACCACTGCACCATATATCAACTGTATTTATCATGTGTAGAAGTAAAAAGTTGACTCAAATGTCCCCAAAAGTCACATTTTGTCAGTACTACCACTATATTCTGCTTCACTGTGGTTTCCTCCCTTGTTTCTGCATTTTACACAGTCGGGATAATCTCAACTTGTTGGCATGTTTCACTGATGCATACTGAGTGGATTTCCACAGTGTGTAGCTTGTAAACACAGCTTGCAAAGTGTCCCATCTTTCTGCAGCTCAACAAGACGCGAAGGTCACGGCCCCCTGAGTGCTACTGCCAGAACTGAGCAACGGTAGCTCTTCTGAAACCTGCTGCTGGGAAAGGACTTACCTGAATGAACCTGAGTGATGAGGTGATGCATACCGGATAGTAACAACTATTAGGTTTTTTTGGGAGGGTTTTTTTTCTATGATATTGCCAAAAAACAACCATCATTCAATCACTGCAAGGTTACAGCTCTGCTAGCAGGTGGACATCCACAAATTGAAAACAATAAGCCGCACTATAAGCAGAGAGTGGGTTGTCTATAGATGCTACCAGCAAAGCATTTGACTGAATAGCATCACTTTGCCTTTATGCAAATTCAAAGGTTTCACAGGTTTTAAGTTGTTGGGTTTTTTTAAGCGAAGGAAGAAAAAAATCTGAAAAAGTGAAAGAAGTGAACAAAAAGAAAATGCACAGCAGAATCCCATTGATGAAAAATGTCATAGCTGTCATTGCTACTGGCCGCACTTGTGTCAGATGATCTAAAGAGTTGTAAAGTGAAGACAAACTCACTTAGTACTACTTTAAATACACATTTTAAAAGTTAATACAAAGCATAATCATATAGGGAGATAGTCATTTTGGAGCGTGTTTTCACTCAGAGTGTGGGTGTCCATTTTTAGCACAAGTGATCAGCAGATAGTGGGGCGAGCTGTGGGGAGCGCGTGTGATTGATTGAGAGAATGACTGAGTCCGACTGAGTTTGAAGGAGTACGTGCACACCAGTAGCCTCTAATAAAGTATTAGCAGGACAAGCAATTTGCTTCTTTGCCAGGCTCCTTGGCATGAAAAGAAGGACTTTTACAATAATGAGAGAAGCAGAAGAGGCAGTGGAAATGAACTCTTATCTCAACTAAAAGAGGAAAAGAGGGAGACTTAAATAGCATAATATATCAGCATAGCACAGAGGGGGGGAACGAGAGATAAATAGAGACAGAGAGAGAGGAAAAGCTGATTATTCACACATTAGCCCTTTTTAACCTCTGGTTAGGATGAACCAATTATGCTGCAGAAACACCTATGGTAACAGGGCCCTGCAGAAACACGGACAATCAAACGGGTCTAAATTACATTTCATTATTACACCGACAATTAAAAGGCATAAGTTTGAGAGGTCAAGTACGTTGATATGCAAGACAATGTATTCTTTTAAATGGGAGGCATGAACAAACGCTTACAACCAGAGCCACAAATGAGAAAACGTGGACATCAACGTTTGACGTCACCACAATCAAAAATCAGGAGCTGCTTCACTGATGATAACTGGGAGCCTGATTTCATTCAGATGCTGGGATATTTTAACACGTCACCCACTGCTTATAGTCATAGAAATGATCTGTCTGGAGAGCACCACATATATCCCAATGCTTTAACTTTTATATTTGAATGCAATATGTGCAACTCTTAGGGATAGTTTAACTTAATTACAACCTGACCCTTTATTTCCATATGGTTATACTTCATCATGTTTGATAATAGTAAGACTGCATCCACCGAGGTACTATCTGGGTGATAACTAGGGGAAAAAACAACAATGGGAAATGCTTCCTGGGTCATTTTTGGCGATGTTACACAGCATTGGCGTATCTGAGCCTCTCACCTGGTGAAAACACTGATGAGTCGTACATAGTGAAATTAATATATAACATATACACAACTAGTTTGCAAATCTATCCGTGAAAGCGAAATGCTAACATCAGCACACTGTGAAACAAACAGTATTTTTGGGGGCTGCTTGACCACTAACAAAATACTGCAAAATGATGGAAAAAAATATTATTTTTCATATGTACAATAAGGCTTTCATTCAATATGAATTCTTGTGTATTTTTTTGCCTTTTGATAAATAAATTTACATGTGTAAAATAAGTTAAATTGAAGACCAAAGACAAATAAAACAGAAACAAGGTAAGACCATAACAACGTAAATATCAATAATAAAAAACATTAAGCGTAGTAAAACAAACTATAAAATAAGAAAATAAAATTAGAATAAAAACAGGCTGCATAAAAGTATTGATGAATAAATTGGGGTTTAGATTTTAGGTTTATGTTGTGTAAAATTACATAATTATTCAAGAAAGCTGTCACTTTCACAAATCACTGCAAAGTTACTGAATCAATTGTTACTTATTGTAACAATTTTAGAAACATATTTCCACACCTGGTCATTGACATATACAGTTTTTTAAATGGTATTTTACATTAGACATGGAAATTCTGAATCTGAGTTTATACTGTGTAATAACTGTATTTACTGAATCTGTAAAATAAACTGAAAATATTCCGAGAAATGACAGATTGTTTTACAGTGTAATGTTTACAATTGTTGCCATCTGAATTCTGCATCCAAGTATTAGTAGTAAATTATAGCTAGATTAGGTTTTTTCAGAACATTTGGTCATAAACATTTTTTGCTGATGTGTTAAGAGATTATCCAAATAATTAAAGTGAACTAACCAGCACTGCTATAGCTGCTTGCACCCATTTTTAAAAATAAAATTTATAGTTGACTTTTCATAGATTGTCTCTGACCACATGAGCAGAATAAAGAATTAAATTTAAATTCTAGCCTATTAGATGATTGCATTTAGACAGATCTTGGCTCATAAAATACTCTGACCTCATGTTGTCCAGGGCAAAGTTATGGCCTGCTGTTACCTCCCACCAGGCGGAGAAAAGACTTCCTCAGACAAAAGAGCTGTATTTTCTTTAACCACATTTCATCAGTGCTCTGCGCTTTACATTTTGATGCATGGAGTGCCTGTTGAGACGTGGGAGGCTGGACCAGAACAAACACTGGAAGTGACTCAGATGAGCTGGAAGCGAGCCTGCATTCAGTAACTAAAGACTACAGGCCTCCAACGGCCATCGCACCAGGTACTGAAAGACTGGCGCTGCGGGGGGCTGAAGGGAGAAGGGATGAGAGAAGGAAGTTTTGTCTTGACTGTGAGACCAAAAATAACAAAATGTGCTGCTGCCACATGCTGCTACCTGCGTCACTTTGAAAACTGTCAAGTTGCACATGATGGGGTGTGGGGATTGGTGTTTATTAGAAAATATGTGGCCATATAATTGATTAGAGCGTGTGTTCACCATATGCTGTTTTCTTATGTTACAATGTAACTTCAATCTTAAAGTGATGCTGGTGCAGATTATTTTTCTAGCAGGAGGTTTGAGGCGTCTCATAGAAAACTAATGTCGTATTGATTAATTAAATAAATGTAATAAAAAGGACTGTATGATATCAGATATGGACTTCGCTGACTGGCCGGTATCTGATCTTTCTGGGAGCCATATATCAGCTCCACACTAATACTGCGTCTCCCTTTAAAAAGAACTTTTCTGCATCAAATACCTATTTCATTTGCAATCAAATGAAAGAGAAATCTTTGAAAGTCATAATGGAAAAAAAAAAAGCTGAACGGTACGAGCAGCGTGTGAGATTGTGTATCCATGCAATATCTCATTGATGCTAACTTTATTGTTGATTGTCACGGCAGGGATAAATGAGAAAAGCTGGCAAAGAAAGGTCATTTTTCATGTCACTCTTTATCCTGCTCCCTCTCTTACTTATTTCCCTTTCTTCTGTTTCTTTTTCCTTCAACTTTGCGAATCTACGGCTTCACCCTCTCTCGCTTTCCCTTCATCTTTCTCCCTCTCTCCCATCCTCCTCTGCCTCTTCTCCTTTCCTCCTCCTCCTCCTCCTCCTCCTCCTCTCATCTCTCTATCTCTGTCGTGATCTCGCC
>OOFC01013664.1:7395-52754 GCA_900323345.1 Pseudochromis fuscus | reverse complement strand
CCTCTCCTCTCCACAGATGCCAACCCTGTTTGTGGAGTCAGTGCTGGAGGTTCACAGTAAATTTGTTCAGCTCATTAACACAGTTCTAAATGGAGATCAGCACTTCATGAGTGCACTCGACAAGGTAATGCCTCTCACAGGTGACGTCTCATTGAACAGTATGTTGTCATAATCACTGTTAGATGGCAAGAATTAGGCTGTTTGCAAGGTCATTTTTCCCCACTACAGATGTAAGTACATGTGGTTTGACTGAATGTGTTGTCTGTTGCTCAGGCTTTGACGTCTGTGGTGAACTTCAGGGAGCCCAAGTCCACCTGCAAAGCCCCTGAACTGGTGAGTGCACACAGAAAAATATACCAGCACACACACAGTGTCATACACAGAGCCTTGATCAGGTCATGTCCCCCCCACGGTGTTTTTGTGCAGCTGGCGAAATACTGTGACAATCTGCTGAAAAAGTCTGCAAAGGGAATGACGGAGAACGAGGTGGAGGATAAGCTGACCAGCTTCATCACAGTGTTCAAGTACATAGACGACAAAGACATCTTTCAAAAGGTAAGGAGAAAGCCTCCTCTGTTCAAATATCAGAAAAACTCAAGTGTTTCATTTGTCTCCAGTGACATATTGTCACATTTTGATGTAGCTGTCTGACAGGCTGATACCTCAGAGGATGGTTTGTAGCTTAAAATAGTTCAAAAAGTACTGAGCTCATAGTGTCTGTTTTTAGTTTCTTCAGTATTCCCAAAATACTCACTGTTTCCTGTCTCCTGCAGTTTTATGCCAGAATGCTAGCGAAGAGGTTAATACACGGTTTATCATTGTCCATGGATTCAGAAGAAGCCATGATCAACAAACTAAAGGTAAAGTCACAGCTGGACTTCATGAACTAACAGTTGTAATATGTCTGAGCACCACATGTGTGCTTCACCACAGCTTCGCTCCCACTGCACACACACTCTCTGTCTCCTCCTTCCCCTGCAGCAAGCTTGTGGCTACGAGTTCACCAGCAAACTCCACAGAATGTACACAGACATGAGCGTCAGCGCCGACCTCAACAACAAGTTCAACAATTTCATCAAGACACAGGAGACGGTGGTGGACCTGGGGATCAGCTTCCAGATCTATGTATTACAGGTCTGTGAGGAGGACTCTGACATGACTCACTTCTACCAAAGTAAAAGTCTTGTTTGGGAACTTTGGTTTTGTTCATCCTACTTTTACATTGTTATGTATTTACTGGACTTTAGCAGCTCAGTTTTACCAGCTTGTGCGTCACATTTTCAGTGTAAATGTGTAATGTTGTGTGGTTTGTCATCACTTCGCAGGCTGGAGCCTGGCCGCTCACGCATGTCCCCTCCTCCCCCTTCGCCATCCCTCAAGAACTAGAGAAGAGCGTGCAGATGGTGAGGAGCTGAACTTTCACAGAGCGATGCTAATGGAGGGAGCGCGGTGTGGGGTAACCTCTGTTTCTACTTTGCTTTACAGTTCGAGTTGTTCTATAATCAGCACTTCAGTGGGAGGAAGTTGACCTGGCTGCACTATCTCTGCACAGGTAACGCAAACACAAGAATTATGCAAGATTTTAATATAATAATGCACAGTGTTCAGTATAAGGATGAATGTGTGAACCACAGCAACTCTGTGGTGTTTTGTTTTTGCATTTATTGATTCTTAATGTCCTAAATCACACTGAGGTGCATTCAGAAGTTGAATAGTTGCTCTTGTGGATCCAAATACATGGATAATTGTCAGTATATCAAACAGTCATGATTATTGTATTTCCTCAAAGCCTCGGTCCCAACCAGCCGTCCTCCCTTCTATGAGCTGAGTATGTGCAAAAAACACCAACAAACTTACGAACCACTCAAGTGCATCTTGCGAAATTTCGAACCCGTAGGCCGCCCGTGAAAACTGTTGGTGACACACACACGGTCCCCTCAAGAAGGATAATAAAAAATTGTAGTTATAAATGATTTAGATCCTTTAAAACCACCCAAAAACAACATTTTAGGTCATTCAGTGAGATTTTATTATTTTTCTCAGTTACTTAATTGGTGTTATTAAGTATTCTGGATGTATAAGGAAGTGGGATGGGGGCTTATGTTTTGTTTAAAGGGATATTGCGGGGGCAGCGTGAAGTATTTGAACCATCTGCATGCAATAGTGTCATCATCTTATCGTTTCTCTCAAGCTCTCATTGTTGCTAGGTTACAAAAACCATCTTGTAGCACTTCTGCGTTGCTTGGCTGTGAACATTGAGTGTCTGTAGTTTACTTCAGAAAAGTTAAAGTTATGACAAAGGAAAGAAATCAAGTCCTGAAACAGGCAGCGCTTTTCCACAAAATAACTGGGACAGTGTTGATATTGTAAATCCTGCTTCCTCTTTGATTCTGATTGGTCAGTAGGAGAGAAGTGACATTGACAAAGAAAACACTGCGCACTGAAGGTGTCGACGCTGCACTTCATCAGGCTTGTAGTGAAAACTGGTGCTGCCTGTGTTCAATTGATCTAAAGTTAAACATGGCGTACCTGCAAAATTTCACAATAAAAGTCAGTTGATAAATCAGGGTTTCTGTCTAATTAAATGCTAGTAGTCTACCTTTATTTTGAAAGGGCTAAAGCAAGTGTTGTGTTGGCGTTAACAGTAACCTAAATGTTTAGATCTATTCCAGATGATTAATTAAACTTACCAAATGGAGGAAATGAGAAATAGGATATTTTACCCAATGCTGTAACAAGCTAGGCCATTTAATTTGGTAAATTGTGTATTTGTAAATGTGTAACAGCTAGGACCAAAGTACTTTCTAGCTCAATAACCCAGTAAAGTGGAAGTTTTAAACCAATATGTTTCCCTTTTCCACACAGGTGAGGTAAAGATGAACTACCTGTCCAAGCCCTACGTTGCCATGGTGACCACCTACCAGATGGCTGTGCTGCTGGCCTTCAACAACAGCCAGACGGTGAGCTACAAGGAGCTGCAGGACGGCACCCAGATGAACGAGAAGGAGCTACAGAAGACCATCAAGTCCCTGCTGGACGTCAAGATGCTCAACCACGACTCAGAAAAGGTCTCAGCTCTCAGTGGGGGATGTGATGTGGATGGTGCATTTGTCCTGGTTTGGTTGGGATGGTTGGTGAGAACACAGTGCACGTTGTTTGATCGTGGTTTTCTTTGTTCTGTGCTCACAGGAGGACATCGAAGCCGAGTCGACGTTTTCACTAAATATGAGTTTCACCAGTAAAAGGACAAAGTTCAAGATCACAACATCAATGCAGAAAGACACACCACAGGTCAGACAAATGGTTATCTACACACTAAATGTTGGGTTGTTTCAACCCAGAACTAGGTGAATATTGGACTAACTACATAATGGATTCATTTAACCCAATAAGATGGTGAGGTTTTTTTGTCTGGTGGATAAAAACAACAAAATAATGAGTGAAAACAACAAAATACTCGGTAAAAATAACAAATATCTGAGTAAAAACCATAAAATGTGTAAAAACACCAAAATGTTGGATAAAGATGACATAAATCTGAGTTAAAAACAATAAAATGTTGTGTTAATATCACAAATGTTGGGTAAATACAACAAATTTTGGGGTAAACACAACTACATTTTAGGTAAAGACCTAAAAACCACAAAATGTTGGATAATAAAATTTGGGTTAATAACAAAAGAAGGGGGCAAAAATAACAAAATTTTAATTTACAAAAACAATTAAACAAAATACAACAACAACAACAAGTCAACAAAATATTGACTAAAAAAATAACGTTAGATTAAAACAAAGTTTGGGGTAAAAACAACATAATATTGGATAAAAACAACCCATCTTACAGGGTAAACCAACCCAGCATGCAGTTAGCTGAATATTGACCCAGTTCTGGGTTAAAACTACCCAGCATTTTTAGCGTGTACCCTTCTCAGTCCTCTCAGTCATGCTGTTTGGCTATTTGGCTGCAATGTTGATATCTAACAACTTGCTGCATGTGTCTATCTCTTCAGGAGATGGAGCAGACGAGGAGCGCCGTAGATGAGGACCGCAAAATGTATTTACAAGCTGCTATAGTGAGAATCATGAAGGCCCGCAAGGTGCTCCGACACAACGCCCTCATCCAGGAGGTGAGAGGGAGCCGTCTCTATTTAAACTCCTGATAGGTGGATGGAAACAGCAGATGCTGACATGCCCCTCAAAGAACCAGCTTTGTTTTGAGATGGTTTACTGTGAGTGTGGAAACACGAAGAGGGATAAAACTTGTAATGAAGGCTTTGGACCAGCTCGTGTCTTTGTCATAACACACATTCACTTTTATTAGCCCGGTAGAGTAACATGCCATCAGGAGGCCCGGGAGAAACAGTAAAGTGAGCGTGTGCATGAAGGAATCTGTGTATGTTGTGATGTTCATGTGAGGGCTGGATTCTCTGGTGGTGAGGTCACACTGCTGTGTTAGACCCATGTGTCTGGAATGACAGGCTAAGCTCTCGGGATCATGTTGGAGCACATCTGCAGTGAAAGCAACACCACTCTGTCAGCTGACAGCTACCACACACACACACAAACTATATATATATCTAACCATGCAGCATCACAAGTGTAAAGATGGTTGACATAGATGAGTTACCTTGTCCCCTCTTTACCTCGACCTTCTGCTTTTTGTGGACCAGAATTTATTTACATCAGAAATCAGAATGTACAGAATTCTCTGGTAAGGATTCCAAAAGTGATGTAGGTTAGATTGTCTTAGAAGTATGAGCTCCACCAAGGTATAGTTTCCTTTATCAGTTGGTCCATCTGTTGTTTTTTACTTTATTTACTCTGAAAAATACCAGAACATTGTGTTATATGCACATGACCAGTTTGCAGAGCCCACAATGCTGCTTTTTTCTCTGAGCAACTATAAATATTTCATTTAAAGCAAATTCCTACACTTGAGAAACTGAAACCAGTAAAATGTTTAGTACAGTCGTGCTGCTGTCAATCAGCCTGTTGGTGGGATGTTTTTTTTTAGTGTCTAAAAATGGCTAATTGATACAAACATTCAAATTCAATTTTAGGATGATTTATTATTTGTAATCTTCAAATAAATACATCAGTTAGCATGCTCCTACGCAGGGTGGCCAGGCTCAGCCTTAGAGAGAGGGTGAGGAGCTCCGTCAACCGAGAGGGACTCGGAGTAGAGCCGCTGCTCCTCCATGTTGAGAGGAGCCAGCTGAGGTGGTTTGAGCATCTTGTAAGGATGCCCCCTAGATGCCTCCCTTGGGAGGTGTTTCTGGCATGTCCCACCAGGAGGGGACCTCGGGGCCAACCCAGGACAGGCTGGAGGGACTATATCTCTCGGCTGGCCTGGGAACACCTCGGGATCTCCCCGGAGGAGCTGGAGGAAGTGGCTGGTGAGAGGGCTGTCTGGGCCTCTTTGATGAGGCTGCTGTCCCCGCGACCCGGACCCTCCGGATAAGCGGGAGATGACGATGACGACGAGTTAGCATGCTAGCATTGTAGTCTAAGATGGTGAACATAGTTCGTATTAGAGTTGTTAGACATTAAAGTCCGCCTTAAAGGAAAAATGTAACAAATCCTTTTAATCACATTGCTGGTCGTACTGTTCACTTACTTAATAATAGAAATAAATTTAAAATTCAATTCTCACAATAGCTTTGCCTGGGTATAACCACCTGTGGCACATTTCCATTACATTGTAGCAGCTTGACTCGACTTTCTGACTATCTCCATCAAAGAGGAGAGTCCCGCCTCCATGTAGCTGGTCGTCAGGTGAAGGAGGAAAAAGTTCATGAAGTGATCTTCAGAATAACTGAAAAGCAGTTTGAAGATTGTTTTCAGGACAAAAATGTTCATTCATCAACTTACAGCCTGTTTAAAAACTTGATCCAACATTTCCGGAGATGTGAGGTCCAACCTCCGTCAGCTGTTCCAACAACCAGGAAGTCAGAGCTCAGGATCCCGCTGACTTTCTTTAAATATAATTTTAACTTTTAATGATATTTAACCATGTAACTGAACAGTAATTTCTCCAGCTTCAAACTTAACACATAATGAAAAACAAACATTCTGCAGATATCATTTCATCAGTTTTCTTCCATCCCTGCCCGAACATCAGAGTAACTGCTGCTCGTTGTTTCCTCCCTGTGTTCAGGTCATCAATCAGTCCAAAGCCAGGTTCAACCCTAGTATCAGCATGATCAAGAAGTGCATCGAGGTGCTCATCGACAAGCAGTACATCGAGCGAAGCCAGACCTCGGCGGACGAGTACAGCTACGTCGCATAGGCCCCACAGCCCAGCCAGAGAGCGCCTCCACACAAACACTCACCCGTATGACGGACTGGCAGATACAGGTCAAAACAAACGTTTAAAACAAACCACAACAAAACAGACTCATTCATCCATTTAGGTTTTGGACGGTCGCTGTCTGCCGTGAGCCCCCCCCCTCTGTGCGGTGACCGGAGCAGGACTGGTGCCTCCGTCTTTGAAGAAGTGAGACAGGTCATCGCATCACGTCAGACAGCCAGCTGACACCACCCACCACCCATACGGCCCTCCCCCCGACCCCGCCCACTTTCTGATTTTAAGCTGTTTACAACATCACCAGTGCCACGCACCTGTGCGTCAAACGACAAAAAGAAAATGCCTATAGCTGTTTGAGAGGAAAGAGCTGATCAACATACTAGCCGACAGAAAATAAAGGATAAAAGAAAAGCGGGGTAAGAATTAGTTGTGACATCAATGACACGTTGGTGGCTACACATTAAAAAAAACATGCTTTCTTTTCTCACGTTTGCAGTTGTTGTGTGTTTATTTTCTTTTCTTTGTTAAATGTACTGAAGTTAGGAAAATTATTGTAATAAAACTGGTATACTGACTATTGTATCTACTTTCAAATGTAAAGAAAAAAATGAGGTGACAAACATGATCCTGCTGCTTGTCAAATAAATAAATAAAAACACTGAAGGGTTTTATGTAAATATTTGGTGGTTGTTAATGAATGTATGCTGCAGTACTGAAATTTTACTACTACATATTTTACTCATGAGTGTATGTAATGAATACAAATACTGTGTGCTGACTCTGTCTGCTTTGGTGTGAAATGTCAATGCTTTAATCAAACTGATCTGCTGCATCAAGAGCAAATGATGACAGGAAGGAAAATGAGCAAAGGTGAATCGAGGAACTGAGTTTTTAGGCTTTTACTTTGAAACAGCTATGTACAGGAGATGGTTTAACTTCAATGAAACAAAGGTCACACCTGAACTGTTCCTTGAGAAAATATCTATTAGATAAACACTGACGACAGAACTGTGATAAAACAGAATCATGAGACATGTTGAAACAACAAAATTTATTCTTCATATTAGACATTTGACATAATAGCAATAATAGCATACTCATCAAAGATAGCTGTGTTCAGATCCAGAAACCTCCAACCCACTGGCATATGTCCTCTGTAGTGGACAATTTGTTCACACTAAACGTAAACAAATGACATTATTTATTGATTATTTTAGAGTGCATAATAAAAATAAATAGCTTGTGTGGGACATAGTGTGAATAAAACAATTGGAAGTTAAAAGAGATGCACCTGTAATTAGGGCCTTTTCTTTACTTGTGCATTTAACGTGTTTTCATGAATGGCAACCCAATACAACTACGTCACTCGCACATGCGCATTCATTATGTAGCATTTCCTACTGGTACAGCTGTGCTGACAGCTGTCCATGGTGCTGACTCAGCCTCCGACAAATGAGAGAAGCTAATTTATCATGGAGGAAGATGAACGGTCGAAGCGTATGGACCTGTTTGGTTACACGACACTGCTCCTGTGGGAGCAGTCGCGCGTTGATACATACACACACGCGCGCGCGCGTTCGTAGGCTGTGTGTGAATTCGATATTTGCATCATCAAATTACAATTTTTCAAGTCAAACTGTGAGAAATAACGACTCAGAAGCAGTATCCGGTCCTGTAGAGGGTTTCTAACCCTCTCTCTCAACAGTATTATCGTAGAGGACCTCGTGGCGCAACGGTAGCGCGTCTGACTCCAGATCAGAAGGTTGCGTGTTCAAATCACGTCGGGGTCATATCTTTTCTTCCACACCAGTCTGACTTCTACATTTGGATATATCCATCCAGTAAATATCCACAGCAACACTACACGACAGCCGTAGAAAACGAACCACAGGAACCATCCACGCACCACACCTCACCCCTGTCTCCATGTTGTATCTTTTACTTGATACTTTGTTGCCTAGTACATTTCAGACTGTAATGTGAGTTGGTATGCGTCTAAAACTGTCTCTCACTCGTCTCCACAGTGTCAGCCACTCTCCCACGATCTGTATCCATCAGTGGGACACACGAGGTGCAACAAACAATGCAAAGAACAATCCAATGCAAATGCAACAGACCCTTTAATTAAAGGGATTTAATTTATTTTACTCATCAGATGCATGTGGTAGTTAAGTAAACTGATTACAGGTAATATATAATAATAATAATCATACTAGGCTAACAATGCACATGGATAGGAAGGCACAGTTTGAGTATTTAAACGGACTGATGTAATTGGGATGCAAGGTGGTTAACTGGGGCAAGTTCTTACAAACTCTGAGAAAACCATTGACCCCGACGTGATTTGAACACGCAACCTTCTGATCTGGAGTCAGACGCGCTACCGTTGCGCCACGAGGTCCTGTGACGGATAAAAAATTGTGGTCTCCAAAAAACTGAAGTGAAGGCTTCTGACTGGAGCTGAAGGCTGGACTGAAAAACATGTTTCCTCTGAGGAAAAGTTAGAGGAGAGCTTTACACAAAGAGGGTGGACAAACTGTATTGAAGAGGAGACAAAAAAAAATACAAGGTCTTCTGCTTTTGCTTCTCTTCTCTATTTTAGATAGATAAAAACTAAAAATAAAAAAATATCTATTAAATGTAGAAAATGTAAAGTTAAAAACAGCAAAAAATAACAAGTACACAATGTGCAAAAGTTTGAATTGTTCAAATACCAGTTACTGAAATGTCCAAAATGACTGAGAAAAGAAAATACCTCCGTTAATTTGTGTTCACTTACCATTAGACGGGGTTCAGAACATTGTAAAGACAGTATATGCAAAAGAAGAAGAAGAAGAAGAAGAAGAAGAAGAAGAAGAAGAAGAAGAAGAAGAAGAAGAAGAAGGCAGCTTTTTGTAATCCATGAAATCAGAGTGCTAAAGCTGCGCTAACACCATTCAGAGAACATGGGGCCAAACCTCTCCAACATGGCAATTAAAGGCTTTGGGCTTAATCCAAAAACAAGGAAGGCAGAGAATGAGGTGTAGTACTGCTTACAGCCTGCAGACGGAGACCTTTGAGGAATACATGTTGGGTAAATTGGATGAAGGAGACATAGACTGTCTCTGAAAGACATTACACATTGTATGATTCATATGTGTAAATATTTAAATGATGTGAAACAGAAATAAAAGTAGAGTGTTTGTTTTTTAGAGGTGTGCCAACCTTCCAGATGCAACATGAGACAATGTAAAACCAGAAGCAGATCCTGATGTTTGAACTGAGGCTTATCAGCTTAAGGTCTGATTACACGCCATGTTCTGGTGCATTAGTCAGAGTAAGGGTTGGACTGTGGTAGTTAGATTGCCTGGAGGTATTAATGATTTGTGTTATCAAGCCGAGCTGCTGTGGTAACAACTACACAGGAATCTCATCAAGGAAACTTTAATTAACTGGAGAAGTTACACAAGCCTCAGGGAGCCTCAGACTCTGATGACGAGAAGTACTTTGATTAGGTATTGTTAGACAGCGTTGGGTGTAATTTAAATCACGAAATTACAGTGTTGTGTGTTGTACATCCAAGTGAGGCCAACATCATCTGATAACTGGATTTTCATGCATCGATGGCAAAACTTAGTAGAGTCGAGGTAACAAGACTCAGTGGAGGTTTTATTGGAAAGGGACTAACTTTTTCTTAGGGCTCCAGCTCCCTGTGACCCAACTGGATCAGCAGGTACAGATGATGGAGGGACTATTTCTTCATTAAGGGGTATAAACACTGTCAGTGTTTGCATATGCAACTCAGATTAAATGCGAACCTACCACTACTATTCAGGATTATTATACAGTAACACATTGTGTGCAATGTTCTAATAACAATCATATGTTCATAATAAATATGTTAGGTCAAGAACTTTTGATTTGTTCAGTTTATTGTACTGAGATTTATTCCAGCTGGTTCATCCTGACACTCACATGCTTTGTTCCCCATAAATGTATTTTTATAGTTGACTAAATTTTGAAAATGTGTCTTTTTCATGCATACATTTTTAGGATATTTTTTACTTTCTAGTCCATATAATTCAATAAACATCAGTGACAGCTACATCAGAGTCTTGGTTCAGATTATTTCAACATGTGATTAAAAACATTATGTTGGATTTACAGAGGATTGTTGATTTATATCAAGTGACCTAAAAACTCTTAAATTGCTGTGATGGGCTCAACAAAACATTTTGTGTGTGAGGTGTTTTAAATAAAGATTTGATTTAATCGAATTTTGCAAAAAATAAAAACTTTTAAAAATGATAAATAAATAAATATCAGGTTACTACTGTCAAGTCCTAGCATGAGAACTTTACCTCCATTTTTAGTTTGCATGGACTCTCCAGTTCCCTCCTCACAGCTACTGAACACGTTGTTAAATGAGCAGCTGCTTGACGTTCAGCTTTGACCCTGACGTGACTTGATGAAAATATGTATACATATTTTTTGGCCTTGCTGATTTACTGCTGCCTTTGAGCACATCTTCCAGACCTGTTTCACAACATGTGATGTCTGCACCTGATCTCCTGTTATATCTGCCCCCAACATGTAACTTCATGCACCACATACAGACTGAAGTCATGGAAACAACTGAGAAGATCTTTTCCATGATTGTTTCTCTTATACAGAGCCCTGAATACAATTAAATAAAAACAATAGAATTGTCCCTGAGTTCTCAGATGCAAGGATATTCCCAAAGAGCAATGTTTGTGTGTTTTTTTATTGATCTTGAAGTTGTGAAAGATGAGTTTCACTTTGTATTCCCACGCCCTTTGTACAGCGACATGTGGAAGTGTTTGTTTGACAAGATCCAAGTGAACGATCCTGATTTGTTTTGGTTGTCTGACACTGAGATCTTACCTTGTTTTGTTCATATGGAGACTTTTAGTTTAGTAAGATTTACAGAAGGTGCCTGGCAGCTGAGAGTGAGGATACTGTATTTCAACATTTTTCATGCAGTCTTCCAGGATATTAAGTGTCTTGTCAGAACATAACAGGTGGATACACTGGAGTTATTAGAGACGCTGAGAAAATCTTTGACCCCGACGTGATTTGAACACGCAACCTTCTGATCTGGAGTCAGACGCGCTACCGTTGCGCCACGAGGTCCTGTTGATGACGGTATTTGGTCACCTAGGCAACTGGCATATGAGAGACATGCACAATGATGAGGTATATTAACAGTAATAAATGTAGTAATAGTATTGACAAGTTTAATATAGCAACACAATGATAGGTAGGTAAAAGTGTAGTGGTATAATAACTTTAATAATAAATTAAATTAAATTAAATTAAAAATAAAAATAGGAACATCTGATTTTGTGGAACTGTATTTTAGGATTTCTAATGTGGCCTTCTAGGTTATTCAGGTTCTTGTAAAACCATGAGAATCCAAGATCCAGGAATATCTCCTGATAAGCTCCCAGCCGAGTTCACTAAAATTAGGTTTAAATCAATACAATGGATTCCTTCAACAGAGGAATCAAACGGTGGTATCAGACGGCTGCACGAGGAAGGATGTAGTGGAATCTGCGTGTGTGTGTGTGTGTGTGTGTGTGTGTGTGTGTAGGTGTTGAATTCTCAGGTGGTGAGGTAAGTCTGTGATGACAGCAGCATGTCTCAGGAATGACCTCCTCCACCGCTGGGACCATGTCAGAGCACGTCTGCCATGGAAGTAACACCTCTCTGTCAGCTACAACACACACACACACACACGGATACATGTATACATATGTTTACCTGGTCCCCTCTGTACTCCTCTCCACACAGGACAAGTCTGGAGACGTGTGGAGAGGAAGAATGTGGATTTGCCGAGGTTTGATAATTATGGGGAAAGTGGACTTGTGTACACTAGATGAAATGTTTTCTCTGATGTAAACCTCAGCAATAATAATAAATGATGCAATACAAAGATATGTGTCAACTATACAGTCATACAGCAGTTGCATGAATCATATTAAACAGAGTATTTATTTTCTATCCTCCACCTGATCTTATTGTGTCATGATCCTTTTTGTCATCCTTTCCATTAATGTAAATACAACACTGTCTGAGTCAATAACCATGTCTCTCACTGTGGTGCATTTGTTGTAAAACTGGACTTCCTGCACATGTGAACCAAGCAGCAGCAGCAGAGTAAAAACTCCTCTGTTGGCCTCACATGTAATTTTTGTCATGTGCCACACAAACAAAGGCTCTATCTCTGCATACCCACAATGCAACACTGTAAATTTCATTATTGTTTCAGATATAGACTGTTGATATATCATTATGTGCCATAGGCTACTTCTGTACTTATCAAATAAAGTTAATTCGAAGTTGGAATAATGATCAATCATGAGCACAAAGATGTTTTCAGCTTTCTGAATTCTCACCACTGTCCCTCTCCTCTTCCTCCTCCTCCTCCCCCCTGCATTCCTGATGTGCAGTGGACATACAGTCACACAGGCTCATCTTACTATGGCAGCCTGGGGAAGTCAATGAGCTTAAATAATGAGGGGAGCTTGGATGGATTGTTTGCTCTATCACTCTAAGGCCACAATGTTATCTTATTTCATGAAGACATAAACAGTTGTAGGACTTTTACTCTGAAATAACACAGGGCTGATATGTTTTGTGTTATTTCCAACTCAATTCATGCACTCATACAACTCATAATTACAGATATAGTTGAGACTCCTCTATGAAAAGTGAAGAAATATTAATTAAATTGTCCTCGAGATCAATTTTATACTTTAGGAGCTTTTTCTTCCAGTTGCCACTAGGTGGAGTATTAGTAGTGTGGTAGTGGGAGTGTGACACATTCAGTGTAAACCAGTTGAAACAGTTCAGAACAGGTCCAGCTTCTCACATTCTTGCTGCAATATTTATGAAGCTCAGTGTAAATCAGAGCCTTCATATGTCCCCGTGGTTTGTTGTGGAGTCACATACTCACCCAAACCATCCTGCACATTGCACTGCAACTGTGAACCCAGCCGCCTGGATGAATAAACCAATAGAAAATAAATAAATGCTGTGGTTCCACTTACACAGTCAAGTGTCATCAGAGTGAGTCACACAGACACAAGTGTCAGTATTTCGGAGCAGAGTTATAACCTTTAAGCCCACTTTGATCCTGCACAGTGTGTGGGGATGGTTCAGTTTGGAAGAAGGATTATGTGTTCATGTTCACTCATTTGGACGACATTAGATGATAAAGAGTCAGAGAGCTGCAGGGAGTCAGTGAAGCTCCATGCTACTGAAAGGTTGCAGCTTTTATCAGTAAATTGGGTCATACTTTATATCCCGCCTTAGGCTGATTTTCTCATCCGGCACTGCAGGTCAATAATTTATACACATACATCACATTAATATATGTTTTACAATCAAGTGCAGCTCAGTCAAATACAGTGGATGTATGTGTGTGTGTGAAGTGTGTGTGTTCTCAGCACCTCCATCTGAGAACTCCTTGTCACATATATCTAAACTGTAATTTAACATCTGTTTATACAGTGTGTTTCACGGGTTGAGTCATGCTGAAAGTCGTTTGCTTTTCACATATCCATCAAATTCAAAGTGTGGTAATAACTGAGTAATAGTAATAGGGATCTCAAAGTGTTTTGTATATCCCACAAAAAACATGTGTACAATGTTGAAATGAGATCCTGCTTTTGTCTTTATTGGACTTTTGTAAATGCCTTATGCTCTCAAAGTGATTTTTGCCCTATTACCCTCCATAAACACATGATTTCAGAGACCCCTGAACGTCCCAGGCCCCCTCCCCTCTGAAACCAGGATTACAGTCACTGATCATATGTTAAATGATCAGCAATCGCCATAACAACAGGTTATTAAAACACTACTTGGAAACGTGCTTTTGATCAAGTTTGTTGGTGTTACGCAACTTTTCAGTGATAAGAAATGCAAAAAGAAGTGTAAACTCCGTTTGTGTGGATCAGCTCCACAGACCCGCACCGCACTGTTGCTGCCCCGGTCGTTGGAAACATTCTTAGTGCCTGCTCCAACATGTGGGCGCACTCGCAGTGTCGGTTGTCAGCTGTCCAGTTGTGCGCTCTCGCTGGTGGAGAGGCTTTTTTTGTGTTGGGAAGTTTCTGTAAGTGAGTCAACACGGCACAGGGAGGACGCCACCCAGCCCCGCCGCTGGATCCTCTGCTGGGCTGCTCCTGCTTTTCTTTCTCCTCCGAGGACACAAAGAAGACAAACTCACCTGGATCGACAACAAGCCGTGGATTTATTGTTATTTTTTGTCATTTTTTTTAATCTTCACACACCGGGGATGGTTATTTCCACGCGGCTTTTTCCTCTTTGGGAATAACGCAGCGGAGGAGAAATGAAAGTGACGGTGTGTTTCGGGAGGACACGGGTGGTCGTTCCGTGTGGGGATGGGAATATGAAAGTCCAGAGTCTTATAGAACAAGCGGCCATGAGGTACAAAAAGGCCATTGCAAAGGTAAGAACCCCGCTCCCACACATTTACGCACGCACGGACGCACGCGCGCACTCCTGCCACAGTGTGATTTTGTAACGTTTCGCTAGGAGTGCACGGAGCAGCGTGCCGGATCCACGGTGGAGCCTCAACATGGCGCTTTTCTCGGGGAAAGAGGGAGATAGAGGGAGAACCAGGGGCTGTCGCTGGAACCGGGGCCAGTGGAGACCCCCCAGGGGCCCCTATAGTGGGATGAGAGTGAGAGTGGGGGACATTTGATTAGCCTATTGTTTCAAAAGTTTGCAGTGTGAGTTCGCAGTGTTCTCCACAGATAAGTTGGAAAGCACGCGCGAACCACCACTTTGCTGTGTTTCTGCTGGGTGTCCATGAAAAAGTAGAAGAAACAGTGGAAGTGGTCCAGACTGCACAGGACTGGCACGGAATCAGCCACGTTGTGTGAGTGCGTAACTGTGCCAGACAGTGACACATCAAACGGACTACCACACCGTGGACCTAGTTAGGGTATGAGTTACATGTGCTGTTTACTTTACTGTAAACGTGCGCATCCATATGTCACGACACAGTCACTGAGATCATGGAAGACTTTCAATAACTTGTAGAGAGAGAGTTTCTAAATCCATCTGTTAAGTGACGGAACGCATGACTGTGTGAAACCTCTGTGCCAAATCTGAATGAGGACACTGATTGCTTTTCCCTTTGTGGGTTTCTAGTGGGTTGAGCTTTAAAGCCCATTAAATGACTAATGAATGAATGAATGAAAGTTTGGTACTGCTGCCATGGTTAGTGACAGCACTTTCCCCAACTCTCTCCTGTGCCAGTAGGGGTGTGATTACCATTGGAGGCACGTTAATGCTGCTGCAGGATTTGGGAATACCTTGATGGACACATGCTGGGTTTGTTTCAGCTTTAGAAAAGTTTGAGAAAGTCCTTAAAGTAACAGCTGAAATACTTGAAATCTCCTGGAAAAGATCTGCCCCTGTACTTAATTTGTTACATTTTACCACTGAAGGCAAACAGTGGTGAAGTAGGTCAACAATACCGCTCATTCTTGAAGATCACTTCCTCCTTAGACACACACCAGCTATCACACACACACACACACACACACACACACACACACACATTCACTGCTCTGTTTACCGGTGCTTGATGGTTTTTCTTGGTTCAGCAGAATGGAGGCGACTGCTCCATTGATCCGTGCAGCTGTACTGTAAGTGTAGACGCGTGCTTCCCTCTCTGGAGAACGCTTGGCTCTGGGTCAACACAAACTACTGTGCCGTGTGCCAGATGAGACTTTGGACGACAGGAGGATGTAATCACACATAGGTCGCTTTCTAGTTTTAGAAAATGACAGCAGCTGACAGCAACACATAATTGCTTCAACGTTTAATTTACAAGTGTGTGATGCAAAATTACATCCAGTGTATGTAGATGTTGTAACATGCGTTTTATTTTTATTATTGTTCATACATAAAATCCATTATCTTTACAGGGGGTGTACAATGCTCATTTCCAGCTTTATATTTTTAATATGGGAACACCAGTATAACTTTGCATAATTCCCAGATTAATAAAATATTCTTATGTATCTTGTGTTGGGTCTTTATCCCCTCAGTTCATCCACTGTCTGAAACAGGCTGTTTTAGCTATACTGTCTCTATAAGGCATCGCCCCCCTCATCACCTGAAAGCACACTTTCTTCTGATTGGCTGACTAACCAGGAAGTGTTTTTGGGGGGAGATTTGAAGATAACGTTATCGCCGTTGATTGGAAATAGCAACTTTTCAAATCCACTTACCCACCCAAACCCAAAACTGATCTGTAATCTAAGAGTGGACCCAAACATCCACAGCAACAGAAGTTACAGCAGGAATCTGTCTGTCTGTCTAACACTCATTACCTGATAACTGTACTACACAATAATGGATTCAGCCTTTTAATCACAAGTTGTGTAGAGTTGTTTTCTATATATGTCCAAGGTAATATGCTAAAAATGAAGATCACAACATCTGGAGCAGATGACCACATTTATATGGCGCTGACATCAGCTCATCACCAGAGTAGAAAAAACTTTGGTAAATGAGTTTTTGGATTACAGGGATTACTTATACTTACTATGACCTTATAAAAACAAACAAACAAAAAAAACAACTTTTGCCATGTTTAATTTGGACAATGTAACACTGTATATATGAAAATAAATAAGAAAAATTATAAAGTTCCTTTCATGCATAATTCATATGAGACAACGGGTGATTTGTCTTTGACTGCAAATACACACAATACAATGTAAGTGATACACAAGTCAGTCAGTGTCAGTGCATAGTTGTGTGGATTATGGGTGTAACCTTGAATAGGTATACATATATATATGTGTGTGTGTGTGTGTGTAAACAAGTTGGCAGAAACATGTAGCAGCTAACATCCAAAGGGTTTGGCAGCCTGACGTCCCCTTTCACACACATTCACTGTGTGAGAGAAGACAGATTGTTTAGTGCTGCTTTGTGTTCACAGGAGCGTTCAGAGCTGTAAACATTAGTGATACACACTGGCTGCTCGCTCATTAATTGTTCAGTTATCTTTCCTGTCATCTTGTGTTATCAGCTAATGGACCCAGTGAGTAATATTAACCAGCTACTGCTTTACACGTGCCTCTTCCTCATAGACTGTGTGTAAGAAATAGACTTGAATTTAAATGTCACCATGTTGGGTTTTTTTCTGGACAGAAGTGACCATATTTGGATATGAAGAGAGGCAGGTCTGACCCTTGAACCTGAGGACACTGTCCAATGTGTGTGAGACTGGGTTCACCGGTGAAAGAGTCTCCAAACTAACCACACCCCTAAATCTTCCTCTTTTTGAAGCCTAATATCCTTAATGATGAAATGATTTTCAGATGAACCACTAGATGACTGAGAAGAAGAGTTGGCTTTAGGTAATGACATCAGAATGACTTGTGGAAAATATGTATTAACTGAATATTACATGATTGAAAATGACTATTTTTGACTTGAAGTCAATTAGAACCAGAGTTTTTTGGTGCCAGTATCTAATGGCCATTGGTGGTATTGCACTTTTTTGCACGTTTTGCACTCACTTTTGAGATCCAGTGGCTTCATCCATCTTTTATGCACAGTCTCTTCCTCTACTATCCTCCTCTTACATGTCTCGTTGCCTCTAATGTCAGTAGTCTGAGAAAATACACTGATTCTCTGCCTTTTGTTTGAGCCTCTGAATTACTTGTATAGGCCTCGCTGAGCTCTATCAGACAGTGTGACACGGTGTAGCGGTGTACCTGATCTTCTCTGGGGACTCTGGAGCTCTTTGTCACAGTCTCAGTGGGACCAGAAAATGTGCATCAGTCTCCCACTCGAGCACCATTAGCTTCACAGTCAGTCTGCTCTGCAGTATGCGCAGTCATGAAGGATTAATGCTAAATGGCTTTCCTGGCTTCTCGTGCTGCCTCTCTGTTCTCAAGGCTGTTGTTGTTAGCGCTCAGCCAGTTCAGTAATAACTGTGAATTTACCATTTTGAGTCATTTAAGTAGGAGCGATATGAAGATGTTATTTTGTGGGCTGTCCTGCTGGCATACAAAGCTCCACGTGGACATGGCTGGGGAGGTTCAGATCTTAACTCATCGCCTCGCAGTGGGGTTTCACCCACATCTGGTGGACCGTCAGGCACATAAAACAAAAGAATACTCCAACATCCAGTCACCGGATCCATAATTTGTGGCTCTCACTCTCCTGAGATCCTATTTGTCTTCTACTTTTCCCACAGTTACTCAGCCTAAATGTAGGCTAAAGCCTTAAAGCACATAATTGCCCTTTTTCCTCCCCAAAATTCCACAAATGCAGACTTGTCACAACATAGCGAGGTTGTAGGAATACACACACACATCTCTCATATGGGGAAAAACGCAGTGAGGCAAAACAAAGTTGCATATTTCAATAATATCCTTTCTCTCATTAAACAGTGCAGCAGCAGCATATGATGAGCATGTGTAGCCTGGCTCCTCCATGTCTGATGCAAGTCTGAATCCATGAGCCAGTGATTTATCTATCATAGCTCGTAAAGATGCATAACTCACCAGATAATAAAAGGTTCATGGATTACTTAGCTGTGACTGTGTCGAGTGTAGAAACCCCTGCAAGCCGTTAAATATCCAGAAAATGATGGTGCAGAGATACGGGCCTATCTGAGCTGATGTTTCCCTTCTGTTGACTGTCTTTATTACTGTGTGGATTTAAAACTAGAGGCTTTTCTGTGGCTTTATTAGGAACCTTTCTTTTGAAAAATATTTAACACTTGTAGCGCTGTTATTATCCCGATGTCACTGCTCCAAACTACAGACACCAGTAAATTTGTTAAGCTCTGATTCTTTCTTTTTAAAGAGACAGATCACACACTGGAAATGAGGAGTTACTGAGAGTTTATCCAGAACAACAAATAGTTTAACATTCTGGAAAAAACACATAATTTATTCAGGATTGATTCTATAGTCATGTCACTCTCTAGCGAATGTGATGCTAGCAGTCAACTAGTATAGCATAAAGGTAGGGGTCAGCTAACATAAATACCATACTTTCCGCACTATAAGGTGCACCGAAAAGTCCTTTATTTTCTCAAAAACCAACAGTGCACCTTATAATCCGATGCGCCTTATATATGGATCAATATTGGTTAATTATGGCTGCGTTGTCAGGGGGCGTATAAACTGATGTTTGATTTACCGTAGCGGTATCAGACTGTTTCTTTTACGTGTTTACTGAATCAGGGAAAAGTTCCCTCCACGTTTGTGATGCACCACTGGTAAAAGATAATACTACGTCACTGACGTTACCTCGGAGAAAAAAATAAAACAGCTGTTCATGTAGCTTTGACTGACTGACTTATCTGACTGTTTGACTTAAGGTGCACCTTATAATCCTTATAAGCCTTATAGTACGGAAAATACGGTAATCACCTTTCTACATGTATAGTTACAGTTTAAGTAACCTGTGTACTTGAGCCGTGCTAGTTGCCCTTGTTTTCTGTCATTATACAAAGCTAAGTTTTTTAAATGTTGGCTGTAGCTTCTTATTAGAGGTTCAAAAAATGTTCTCGTGATTTTTAGCAGGAAGGCAAGTAAACATAATTATAAAATTTGTCCTGTCCCTTTAAAATTGAAAGAGTTTATTTATATTCAGGAGTAGGGTTTCAAAGGGGTGGAAAATTTCCAGAAACTTTCCAGAAACTTTCCATGGGAAGTTAAGCTGGGGAATTTCGGAAATGTTCCAAATTGGAAACTTTCTATGGGAATTATGGGAATTTATGGAAATTATTGGAAATTTATTGGAATTAACTGGCAATTGGGGCTAATTTAATCAAACTGTATCATATAGAAATAACAAAAAAGCTTGTAAACACTCATTGCATTTTCCAACCCTATTCAGGAGAATGAAAGGTTTGTTTACATCATTGAAGTTCATATTGTGTTCAGGTTCAAGGAGCTATTTTGACTTCTTGTGACAGATTACAGATTTCTCATTATGGTATATTATAGTCTTTTCTCCCATTTCACTAATGGCAGTGCATTCAGGGTCATAATGCTGGATGGAAATCTTGTAGCTATCTCCCAATTGCTGTGAATCATGATTTTATATTGACAATGTCCATTCGCCACCAAATGCACTTTTCCCCAAACATCCCTTCTCCTGTGTTCTGGGAAACGTTCTCCCCCAGTGGAAAGCTGAGGTTTTTAATCCTCATGTCTTCTCAGGTAAGGACCCACAACATGAGCCTGTGCCGGTGCAGCTGTGCAGAAACAATGAGAAAAGTGGGAAGTGCCCTTGGAAGAGATGTCAGTGCTTATTAGCTCACGCCACTCGGAGGTTATGTAATAGAGAGGAGCTGCAGTACGGGAACAGGATTAGATAGTTGGAGGTAGTAGAAGGGGGTCGACTGGAGACGGCCCTGTAGCATGATGGGATGCGATGTGATTGATGGTAACCGAGCACGAGCGGGTCTACGGTTCATCTGTGGTCAAGCGGGAGTGTTTCATTTCTACCACAGCAGGAAACGAGAAGAGTGGACTCAGTAACCTCTCATCTTCATGTTTCTGGCTTTTCTTTAGTTTCTATCCTCTGCTTCTCCTTGTTTCTTGTATCTTGATCTCTCTTTTCTTTCTATTTTTCCCTCCAACCGGTCGACACAGTTTTGTCTTCCAGCCGACTGAGTCTTCGCTTTCGTGCTGACTCCTTCCAGGGGAGGTGTTGCCTGCCAGTTTTGGAGTAAATCATCACACACCCGCTGCTCCAGAAGTCACGGGATGAAGTTTGCCCAAGCATCCAGAAAAGATGTTCAGCTCTCCCTGGCCTGAAATGCACCCTCCCACTGTCTGTCTACTGAGATCTAAGGCACCGATTATACTTTTCAGTTTTTTCAGCCAACATTGAATTGTGAAATCCCTTCAGGTGCTGCAGGCATGGTTCAGAAATCTGCGGCAATAATAAAACGCATAATTGTGCAGAAAAAGAATTATAGAGGGAAAAGCCTGTAATTTTACATGGGGCTGGGTAACAACAGGTTGTATGTCGTCAGAAACTGTGGTCAGAGTAAATGCAGTGATTAAGTCTTAAAATTTGGAACAGAAACAAAATGACTTAAGTGAAACTACTTCAGACACTGGACACATGCACACTACATCCTGTTGACTGCACAGTGAGACTTATGTTTTATTATCCTGTGCTGTATTTAGGCAATATGATGTGTGAGTGGTGACTTGCTGTTGAGGATGTTATATTAGATCATGAGGAGAACTGGTGACACTTTGTATACGATTACAGGCCAGTGAAGCAGCACATTAATCAGAATATTCAGATAAAACAACAGATATTTTTATGGCCCAACAATAGACTATTGACTGTGTAACAACCCTTATGCAAGAAAGTTGCTGCATCACTGGACTGATGAGCATCAGTCCACAAGATATCCAGTATCTGTGGGTCTGAGTTTTCTGGTATCTATAGACTGCAGACAGGTGTATGAACCCTGCATATATTCATAGTTTCCATGTATTATTGTTTGCACTACAGGTCTGTTCAAATTCAGGTGAAAGGATCTGGTAAAGATCAATGTGCGTTACACTGGAGGCACATTCCCTCCAAACAAGATCAGATTTTTGAGTCAGTTTATTCATTATCCGATTAAAAAAAATCATCTGGATGAAAGCGATGCATATATTTTAAACAAATCTTTCAATGCTGACTTTTGCATTTAACACTGAACCACACAATGTCAGTGAATTTTCCTTTTAGCTACATTGTTTCACTCTGATCTCGTCATAAAAATCATGTTTATAGGACTTATTCAGTTCTCCTGTGTTCATTTGTTTTTGACAGCTGCAAATAAAGGTTAAACAAAACAAGTTAACATGAATAATAATTATCTGTGGGTTTTCTAATGCTGACTTTAAGTAGGTAAATTCTGAGTTCACTATGTTTTTCTTTGTGTTTGTTGTCTGCTGTAGTGACTGAAGAACCCAGTGGTGATTACAGGACATCCCCAGAGATCAGCCCTTTAGGATTTACAAGAAGGTCCTAAACCTCCTAGTATTTTCTTCGTGTGAACTTTAGGGTAGTGGAGCACAGAGCAAACACAAAGTAAAACTGTATCACGGTCCAAGTAACAGCTCTGTAGATGGTGCTGGCTTTGGTCTGCATTTTGCAGCTCAGTATATGGGTCAATGCTGAGTAGAATTTAAGACTACTTCCGCAAAACCCATCTGGCCGACTGATTAAACAACTGTCTGGCTTCCCCGCTCACGTGAACGACCTCAAGGACAACGACACCACACTCTGGGAGTCTTATCTAATCCAAACCGTGCCTCTGTTCGGGGTCAAACTAAAAACACTTCCTCTCTGAGCAGGGTGTATCCTAGGTGGACACACAGGTGCTGATGTATAGTGTGCACATGCAAAGACTGCAGGGTGTAAAACACTGCCAACTCTGAACTGAAAGCCTTTAGCTTGAGTGCTACAGACATAGCCGGGAGAATTTCTGGCAGTAGCTGTTAGTACAGGCTACATGCCATGATGGTAGCTGCCAGACTCTCAGTATACCATAGCCAAGCCAAGCCATTGCGTGACTGGTTTTCCCAGCTACGTATATCCAGTGTTTGGGGCATTTATGGTCACGGCTAGTTTCTGTTGCCACTGCTAATGTGGTTTTAGATTTTTTATTTTTTTATTTTTGTTCGCTGTGCATATCCACTGCCCTTGGAGCAGAAGAACAGAAATTCCTTCTGCTGTCAGATCATTTACAGATCGAGCTGGACTCAGTGTGAAGTCCTGGGCATGTTTTCCATGTAAACAGGTCTGTGTGCGCTCTCTTTTTTCTTCCAGAGATAATGCGGAGACTTACCGTGGTGTGACATATCAAACATTACCTCTTGACACCTGGTAGCCTGTGTTTTCATATCCCAGCCACAGACCTGTGATGGACTCCTTTTTGTTGTCGTAGCTTGCTGGTTCAGATAATCCTGCTAATCATTACCCCGAACCGTTAGAAGCAGGACAATGGAACCAACGCACTGTGTGTGTGATCTCGCATAACTTAGACGTATGTTTGAGTTGAAAGGTACTTCAGGCACGTTAGACCTCAGAGACTCTGAAGTGAGTCACCGTTTTGAAGTTCCTGTTTAGTCAGGCTGATTAATACCCGTGCCAGAAAAACATGGCGACAGATATCAGCAAAAGCTCTTTGTTGTTGAACTTAACCCTAGAGTGTTACTGGAGTGTGATACAGGACTTTTTCTTTTGTGACTTATTATGATGTAGTTATTATGCTATTATTGTTGTAATGAAAACTAAGGTTGATGACGTTACTGGTCAGTATAGGGTAAAAGATTTTCCCAAAAGTATATAAATATAAAATATATGTGATTATATATATATCACTGAGCGGCAGGATGATGCCATTAGTGTCGTCCACTGAGGTTACTAACTTGATGAAGAGTTAACCATTAGAAATTGATTTGTCTGTTAAAAAGGGCTTTTTGGTGTTGATAGGCAGATTTACACTGGATTTATCTTTCCAGACTAAAGGGAAACCCTGATTGGCAGGTTCCTGGAGATTGATGGTTTGTACAGATTATCTGACATAATGTGACATAATGTGACCCATATGCTGCACTACATGGAATCATTCAGTAGATACATACAGCTTCTGCCAAGGAGGAACTTATCAGTTTATTGATTTGGTTCTGTCCTCAGTGGTGCAGTCTGCTCTGCTACAAATCCAGGTTTTTTCAACTGACAGGTTACAAACATTCCTCCAAAACACTGACCCCGACGTGATTTGAACACGCAACCTTCTGATCTGGAGTCAGACGCGCTACCGTTGCGCCACGAGGTCTTCCTGTGCTGTTGACCAACTGGTCTTTCAGACCTGCAAACCAGCAGCTGGTGTCTGGCCTTCACTTGGGGCCAGTTTATTACAGGCTGGTTTATATTAGAGGCAGGTCTGTTTTTTTAATTTCCTCTGTTGGATAAGTTTAAAGACTGTAGTCATATTCCAGCATGAAGCTTCATTTTGCATTTTGATGCTGTAAATTGCAGTCAGAGGTTCAATGCTGTGATTGTGAATGGAGTGGATCAATATAATAATAAGCTGGAAATACAACATCAATCGTTCCTGTAACTGTTTCAAAATAAAAGCCCACTGCAGATGATTCAGAGGACAAACCCTTCATACTAACCAGAGTTTTAATGTGAAATATTTGCAAGCACTGTGTTTAATTTATTCAACATTATTTTTCTCAGGCAGCCTACAGCAGGGGTGTCAAACTCGTGCCATGGAGGGCCGAGACCCTGCAGGTTTTCTTTCCAGCCGGTCACCAAACCAGGTGATTTTAATCATGAACACCTCCTTCAATTTGAGGGAAGGAGCTCATCAGTGAGATCAGCTGCTGGAGAGACCCGCTGGAAAGAAAACCTGCAGGGTCTCGGCCTCCATGGCACGAGTTTGACACCCCTGGCCTACAGCATGGTAGGAGATTCAACACCCTCACTAATGTATGCATCAATCCATTACAAGATTGGTTTTCTTTACCTGCCAAGAACATTGCTAAAATTCATATCCATCCACTGAATCCCAAAGAATAGCTGTGCACCTTAAAACTTTGACCTCAGATCCAGGATTGGAAAGGCCACCAGTGTCCTCTTTACTGGGAAGAATATTCTCGTCAGGTAACAGAGCTTAATGATGCTGTGAGGAAAAGGCTGCATATGATTCACCAACGTGATTTGAACCCAGCTCTCTGATCTGTAATCAGACATGCTATTGTCACTCAGAGAAGTCTCTTCAGCCTCTCTCTTGACTCCGTCCATCTTCACCCTGACACGCTCCCATTTGTTGCCACGGATTAGTCACCTGAAGATAATGGGTTAGCTTTGGGGAAGCTTACCATTAAGCTCCTTTCATGTACTTCTGTTGACCTGACTGGTGGCTGGGAAGCCGTGTTTCAGGCTCAAAGGAATATGAGCTTCATGGTGGTTAACTGAAACATAGTACAACATGGCAGAATAAGTAGCAATCTTTAGTTAAACAAAACCCTCCTGCAGCTTATGGTTTTAGCAAAGCTATTACCTGAAGTGTAACCGCTTCATTAGAGGGGTTATTGGTTCTTCTACCCTTCACATGATTTTATGAGTTCACCCGAAATATGAAAGAAAAGATTAACACATTGTTGAGCTGGTGACTGGAAGATGGACAACATAACTAAAATCTGGATTGTTTCAAATGGAAAATGTGAGCAAGGTGACAGGCTGTTGAACTAGATGTATTTCAGATATTATGCGTTGTAATGCTGCTAAGATGGAAAACCACTTTCACCCTCCCCAGTGCATTCTTCAAGGGCGGCTTTGACAGCTCCTATTGTTTACACTTTACACGTCTTAACATGGAGGTCTCATTTTTTCTGCTTTTAAAATACACACAGACATGACTTTTCCATTCAGTCTAGAAGATGCTCCTAAATCTGGCTTTGTAAGGAGGAGAGGCTCAGTCTCTGCCAGCGTTTATAGATTCCACTTATACAGTCATTTCCTCGAGGCAACGCTGCTCTGGAGGCAGAAATAATCGCTTTGGTTGACTTAAACTTCAGCGGGTGCAGCCAAGGAAACATTGCTGTGTAGACTGGTAAACTGGAATATAAAACTCTGAATATAAAATTCATTTTGAAGGTCAGTTTGGGTAATAATGTCTCTGAGGCAGAGAGAAGAAACAAATGCGTCTAAGTCGAGCACCAGAGCAGCGAGTCTGCAGAGAAATGTTTGCAGTCTGCTCTGGTTTCAGGGCTGCAGGACAGTGGTTGATGGTTTGTGTGATTTGCTTGACTGACTCTCTGGCTGCTGGAATGAACTGAAGCTGACCACAGAGTAAAGCAAGTGGAGTGTTCTCCATTAACAAACCATTAACGACTATGGTGTGGAGAACCATGCTCATTAGTTTCTCTTATCCATAAAATCTGTATTTTTCCATAGGATGCCATAATCAGAGGGAAGAAAAATTATATTGGCAAGAAGTGAATCTGTGGATTTTGGTTCAGGAATTGAAATCAATTAAATCAAATTACATTTCCTTCTGTTTTGTGTACAGAAGCCTCCTGAAGTGCTTCGAGCTTTGTGTTTTTCTCATCCCATGTCTCCGTGAGATGACGATTTCTGCCTTAAGCTGCATCCAGCGACGAGCAAGTCATTGCAAAGGCCAACTATGTGGTTTGTGGTGTTTCGACATGCAGGCCATGCCAGGCCCTCTTGGGTGTGATCCACTGTTTTGTCAACTTCAGTGGCCATGATTGCAGTTACAGAGCACTATATTGGAGGCACAAGCACATAGTGTTTGTCCTAAAGTGAAAAACAAGACTTCTGAATGACAGTTTTTTTTTTTTTTTTTTAGAAAGGGACACCTGATACGTTTGTTATGGAGGTTGTTTTTCAAATAGCATTTCTTGTCACAGTGCATGCACATTTGATTTATTGGGTTAGGATAGGGACAATGCTAAATTAAAACATTTAAAAAATATATATAATGTTTAAAGTCGCTGACATGTTGACTTTCTAATGCAAGAAAAGCACAAGTGGAACTTTACAATGGGCCTGTGCCATTTATGGTGCATTTACACTGGTACCTACTCGCTTCGCTTCGCTTCGGTTTTGGCGCATTTATACTGGCAAAAAAGAACCTGGAACTTGGTACCTGGTACAACTTTTCGTACCTCCTCTCCTGCGGTTCCAAAAGAAGTACCCGGTCAGGTCGGAGCAGGTACTAAAATCTTATTGGTCGGAATCATCACTGCGTCGTTGCGTCATCACTGCGCGACACGTAATCTGTCCCCGCAACACGCGGCATTTTTAATTCTTCGGCAAACCGTGCAGATGTGTTTGAAATAACAACAAGAAGAGAAATGGCATCTGTTAGAAATGCTGCCCCATGGACTCAGGACGAGGTGCAAACCTTTCTGTCATTAGTCGCCGATGAGAAAATTCAGCGGGAGCTGGACGGCGCGGTCAGAAACAAAAGAATCGCAGAAAAGATGACGTCACGAATAACGGCCAACTACACGGAGGAGGGACTATCCTCGGCAATGTAAATGCAACCGAGGGGGGCTGATCCCGGGCGATCCGAGGCGAAGCAAAGCGAGTAGGTACCAGTGTAAATGCGCCATTAGTTGTTACAGTCACCTGTGAAAGTGAGCCAGTAATCACAACACCATTTCTATAGAACAGGTACAGCTAAATGGAATGCAGCCCTTAATTAAAGACACGTGCGCCCTTGCAGGCTGTGTTTACCGTATAAAGAAGTATTTTGAATCTAAATGGATATGTAGGAATATTAACATGAATGTGGAGTGGTGATGCTTAACAGCTGACAGATGTAAGTCACATATTTAAACTCATTTGTGTTGTTATGTATAAAAATATCTCCTTATCTTTCCAGGTGTTGTTTGAGCTAGCTAACAGCTAAGCCTTTTGCTGTAAGCTAAGTTAGCTACTGACCAGCTCAAGATGCTAAATGCTGCTTTGAGCTTACAGTTATAAAGCTATTTTTTCTGTGTAAGCGACGACACAGAGGAGTTTATTTTAGTGTTAACGTAACATTTGTTCTACTTCCTAAATCCTCTTCTTCAGACTGTGGTTTCTAACATGTCTTGTGAGTCTAAAGATGTTTCTGCACAGTTTGGTCCCTTTGCTGTACATACAGTGTTTGAAAATTAACAACTACTAAGGAGTGCAAAGTGGTAATAGGAGTATTGTTGATTTTGTGCAGCCTCTGAACATACAGTAGATGTGTTGTTTGAGACTAAAATGTTGCTTGTGTTGAAGGTTTCCCTCTCAGCCTGTTGTTTGTGAAGCTCGGTGGATGGTTGAATAGTTCCCCTCTGGCAGAGAGACAGGAGTCTTTGTCCACACACTGTATTAAAACACCATTAGAGGGAAAATGTACTTGCTAATTGTTTCATATGGAGTTTTAAAAATTTGTTTGCAAGGCTTAGCCTGAGCTGTGTAAGGTCTGGAGGAAGATTCATATACAGCATCAAAGTGGTCCTGCAGCTTTGTCTGTCATTGGCTTTTGATCCCACTAATGCATCCTGGGTCTTTCAACCCTCAAGCACTCTGCTCATACAAAGTCTACAAAGTCTTCCCTTTCAGTGGGTAAAGTAAATAAACATGGTTGTGTATATTCAGTGGCTGGACTAAGCTTTTATCAATACTATTTAACCTACATTTTGATCTTGTGTCATTAGTCGTTGAGCTCAAACATACTAAACCTAATCAGGAGTAGTAATAGTAGTTATTACAATATGTAGTATTCTAAATTATAAACTATTAATTTGACTGATATATAATCCCAAGGCAATGAAGCTGTCAATGTGTTGAGACTTGGAAACACATGTAAAGGAAGTAAATGATCCATTTCTCATGCGTTTCAACCTGGATTTCAGCGTTAAACTGGGTTTGTCCTCAGGACTTTTCAGTATTCATTATTCATTCAGCATTCAGTATTCACGATCAGCCAGCTTCATTTTTCATGCTGTTGATACAGCAGTTCCCTGAATGCAGTTTAGCCTGATTAACTTACCGATACTCGAAAAAAAAAACCCTCTTTGTTCCAAAAAGAGGTGACCGCTGTCTTTAGAACCACATCTATTGATCACCAATAATCATGACCTCTTTCCCCCGCTGGCCTCAGATCCATTTTGTTGTCCAATTAGATTTAATGCAGCATTTCCTTTGCCAAATAATTGAATAATCCCCCCTGCTTACACATACAGATGACAGAGTCTGTTTGTGTGTCGGTTTTTCCGGACCTCTGCCCACCCCCAAGATATGCTCTCAAACATCCAGACAGAGCTGTGAAATGGACTTGGCATGCTCAGAGCTGCAGGAGAGAAATAAATCCTTGATGTTCGAGGGGCTTAGACGTCAGCGGGACTGTGGGATATTGCAGTTATTTGAAATGATTTAATCTGAGTGGAGAATTGCCTTATGAACGGAGTGATTGGAAAAGTTTGCTCCTGTGCTGAAGTCTTTGTAAACTTAATGAATGCAGCGGGAAGTTTCTGGCAGGTTGTGTGAGCTGGAGTTTAAAGTATTTAAACTCAACTTAGGACGGCTCTTGTTGGGAATTCCTCCTCCTCTGTTTGCAGGGAACTGATTCAAGAGTTCCTGTTGTAGAAAATAAAGTAGTCAGAGGTTCACTGTGGCTTAACTCTGATGAATGACCTTCAAGATAAATGATCGCTATGTGCTGAGTGTGTTTCTGGTGTGTTTCCATTGTGGAGCTGTATAAAGCATAACTGATGTTGAATGTTGGACCCTTCACCAAAGCTGTTTTTATGACTATGACACGAAACACTGCTGCACGACCTTGGCTGTGGCTTTATTGTGTTTATCCTTTGGAGTAAGTGAACTAGTCCTTCATAGCTTCTCGGCAATTATGTGATTGCAGCCCAAGGCTACTAAGTTCTTCATGAGAGAGATGATTCAGGGGTGACTCAGTCTTTTTGTCGTGCTGAGCGAGATGCCTTTGATTTGAATTGACATGTGCCCGGGTGAGCAATGGTACAATGAATGGTTGGTTGTTTGTCCTATTATGGACACCTCTTGAAAGCTACATCAAACACAAAGAAATTATACTTTTGCTGCAAGGCTGCTGCACAGGAAGGTTAATATCAGACAAAACGACAGCAGTGACTCTGTGCTTTGATTGATGATGTTGGGGAATGTTGGTTTTACACACACCTATGTTTGCAAGAAGAAAGACAGTGGCAGCAGGCATCAGATTCCTCTGCGTCTTCATGCCGAGGGCAGATTCTTAAAATCTGATTGTGTTGATTTGTTTTCGTCAATAAAACATAAATTACAACTGGTATTTCTAGGTAAACAGAAACGAAGATGCACCAGCTATGAGATCATCCCAGGGCTGTAAGTGAAACCATGAGGAGACTGGTTATCGTACACAGTTTCTTCAGAGACTGGTGGTTTTGCAAAGGAGCCGTACATTCATCTCATCTGGTTTCGATGGCCAACTCAAGAGATTTTGCTTTGAGAATTTTCACTAATGAATATGTAAAGTTGTGGATTTATCTGTGCAGAGTAATTTCCTGCCCAGACATTTTTTTCTGGTTACAGAACATGTTGCGGGATGATTAGTCTGTGCTTGGACCATGAAATGGGGTCACTCGGTTCAGACTGAGGAAATGCAGCTGAAAGACACGGGAACTATTTAAAAGTGAAATCAGGGTCAGTCACAGTGCATTCACATGTTTGTCTTGACCTCTGTGCGCGCTCACATTTCACCCAGTCGTCTGATAGCTTCACTTCTGAAACTCAAAGGGAGGTTTTGAATATTAGCCTGCTATGTCAACACTCAATAGTCAACTATAATTTCCCCTCCCTTAATACAACCGAAAGACACTTGAGGCTGACTTGAAGATGGCACGAGAAGCCATGGTCGTGTCATCCTGTACTTAGTGGGGCAGGAGTTACAGTACATTGATAACAGATGGCTTTCTGCTCGTCTGTGTTGTGAGTCTGTGAGGATGCTGAGTTGCCACTGACAGGCCAACCTCCTCACACCCTATGATTAGGGATCAGTAATGCCTGAGGGAAGGAGACAGCCTGCAAATAGCATCTGCTTTCTGCAAACACATCCTCACATCTCCAGAAACTCCTGCAGACCAGAAATGATTGCTGCTGACTTTGTGGCTTTTCAGTGAAGGGATGGAAAGACACCTATCGTAGGTGTCTGAGGTCAATTCACTGTACTGCAGGGGAGTGTGTTTCTGTAAAGGCAGGATAGAGGAGGGCTACAACTGTTCATGCATCCTTGTTTTGTAAATTTGAACCAGTTGAAATCAGGAGACATTGTTTATGTTTGCTGGGTGTATTTCCCTACTGGTTGTAGTTTGAAGATTCGGTTAAAATTCATGATAAAAGCTGCAGAGCGTTCTTTTAAGATGTACTGAAATTTCCAAGCAGGGATTTTACTGGAGCTTTCACTGGATTTTTCCTTTCCATCCCTGCTATTAAAGAAAGTGAGTGTATGAGCCCAGTAGGAGGCTGAGTGGTAGCGGGTGTTAGGTATCTGAGATCACATTACACCACAGAGCCCGCTGACTGGTGTAACTCTGACACAACAAGGCCTCCGAGTTGTTTTAACATAGTTGTGTACTAATGAATCCAAATGCTACTACAAACCAATTTCATATCAACATGAGTCTGACAACGCAACTTCTTTCCACATTAATGTTTGTTTTCACTTGGCTTGTTTTCATCGAGAGTGTGTGTGAGTGTTTTTCTGTATGTGCCGTCAGGTTTATGTGAATGACCTGGTTTAGCCGGTTTCTCGCCGTCAGCGTCAGTCTGTCAACCAAACAGATTTCCCAGCAACCCTCCTATTTGTACACAACAGAATACCCTGAGGATGTGTTGCTCGCAGTATTCCCAAGAAAGACTTCAACCTGTGGCTTCAGCTGTCAATCGATCCACCACTTCACCCAATATTTGCCAAAGCCAGAGCATTCATAACCTCTGCTTTATTGTCAGGGAGCGCATAAACCTTCACCATGTATCGATCTTCATGACAGTCAGTGTCTGTTAGCTCTGACATCCAACATCAATCCATCATTAGTTTAGTCTGAGAAAGCTCACAGATAAATATAATAAGCTGTTGTGGTAAAAATGTGCCGGCCTTGGTGTGATTTAAACACACAGCATTCAGATCTGGAGCCAGTCAGGATAAAAACTGCAGATTAAAATATTGTTTTCTTCTTCTGAAACAAAACAGGTCCTCCAAAAGGGAGGCGTTTGGTTTCTGTGTTGGCTACGAAAATCTCAAAAGTAAACACACGGCGGCCCACTTGAACTCTCGCTCCTTTAAAGTATCAGGATAAAGCCACTGCTGTTTACCGGGGCTCTGCAAGGCTTTATCTCCACAAACAGAATGAACCGACCCTGCAGTCGTTTCCACCTCACCATCTCCACCCCTGCGCCCTTCATCATTACTATTACCACCAGCAACCGGTGATGCACATGGAGCCTGAAGTCAGAGCAGAACAAAGCTGTTTTTCTCCCCAGTAGCTCCACTCTCACACCAAGCCTTCAACCGTGGTGGTCCTAAAGAGGATTGATGGCACTCTCCTCCATCACTCACTGACTTTAATGAGTGCAGCCTCAGTGAAAGCACAGGGTGGAGGAGGAGGAGGAGCAGTGAGGGAGTTGTAAGCAATCAAACAGATACAATGACGCTTACGTCACCTTTCACATCTCAGATGAACCGCAGCAAAGTTGGCACCGTGGCTGGCTGCCTGGCTCCCTCACTGACACCACTGTTGCAATTGTTTCTTTGTGTTGCAGTGTTTTGGTTCAGACATCACGGAAAGAGCGAGACACAAGAAAAACAAGCTGAAATTTTTATATAATGGGGAAAACAGCTACAGAAATAAAAATCACAGTCCATATGAAAACATGCACGTCCTTCACATGTGGAGTTTTGAGCTGGTCTGCATCGACTCTGGAGGTTATTTCCAGTTTGGTGACGTCCGGTCTTCATGCACAGCCACACAGAATGAGATGTATTGGGGTTGCTTTACAGTCTTGTTTCAAGCATCAGCAGGTTGCAAAATTACCTAGAGTGGCTGTGTGTAGGTGTGCATGTACGCATGTGTCTATGTGTGCGAACATTTCTACTCTCCCTGGCGTAATTGTGTCCCTAATTCACTCGTCGATAAACACCGAACTCATTAGATTTAACCTTGCAGCATCGCCTCCGGTGCTTTCTCTCAACATCTTCTTTATTCTCTCTCAACCTTCTCTTCCTCCTTTCACCTCCTCTTGTTGTCTTTCCTGTTTTACCCCCACCTTCTTCTTCTTCTTCTTCTTCTTTTCTTTTGTCCTCCTTTCACACTCTGCCTGTTCCCACTCCCTTTGTATCTTGCTGTCTCTCTTCTCTTATCTCCACCGCTCATCTTTCTTCATCATGTACGAAAAGTCTGTCTGTCGAGAGGTGATCGCTTACACAATCTTGCACACCCACCAATTCACCATCGTTATCTGATTATACATTTTAAATTTTTGGTTGAGAAGACATCAGAGACAGTCTGAAAGATGCAAGGAGATAAAAGCCAAAAGTACGATGGTGGATCGTGTTGAGACGTGAGAATGAAGTGGTGCAAGCATACCGAGGTTTTGGAGGTTAGTGTATCAGCAGAGAGCACGAGGGAGAGCAGGAGCAGTAGTAATAGTAGTGAAAGGAGCGGTGGCATAATCGTTGCAGCCTGCAGACATGACATACTTAATACTGTTCACTGTTTCATTTCATGAACTTTATATTTTCCAGCTGGTGCTCCTGTGGAGAGGATGATCAAACCCATGTGAACTCAGTCTTTCTGTGCTGGACCATGGAGAATATTTCACATGTGAACCCCCTCTTTTAGCGTACATCCTGACGGGCACTGCTCCTCTCTCCACAGGCACTTCATTAGTTGTGGGTGGGTATCCTGAAAGCTCAACCTAATGTTATTATGTTTGGATGGCTCCGTTGGCTCTTGAAGGGTATTATGGGAAGATCGGAAAATTACAAGGTAGAAAAACAAGGAGGGCACTTCTGGTTTTTTTTGGTTAGGGGTTTCCCTCTTTTTAGCAGTGTTGGACAGAGGGAAGTTTTTGTACAGCTGGTGATGGTGACAGAAGTTATTCTGAGGTGCTCTGTAAGCCAGTGTTGTCTGGATGTGGAAACAGCAATGTATGGATTTCTATTAGGCAGGTCTGAAGAGACTCGTCTCTTGGTGTTGACAGCTAAAGTGCGTTACTGTTATGTTAGTGTTTAAGATCACAGCTTTAAATGACAAGGCATAGCTTTTGTTGGCACACATGGATGCAGTTTACATGTGTGTTCACAGAAAAGTAAGTGCAGCTGTGTGCTTGGATGTTCATACAAACGCTTTTTCATCCTGGAGACAAGTAATAATGTCATTACAGTGAAAAATGGAGGATCTGTGATCAGTGTGAACGACACTGTGATCTGACTGTAAGATCTCACATAGACTCTAAAGTGCAAACAATTGCAATACCATCATCTGCCACTAGGCTGGCTCCAGTTCAAATTGTTATTTTCAATGTCGGAAAACTCTTCAGGCACTTAGTTGCTTAACCTATAAATACTGGGTGTTGTTCCCATGGGAACTGCAGCAGTTGTGAATGTGAAAAAGCAATAACAACACTGACAACAACATGTTGGCTGCAAGAACTGTCACTCCAATCGACATGAGTTTAGATATTGTCAATTTGAAATGTAATTCCACAAACTAAAGACTCGAAACTGTCTTAGAGTCAGCACTGTGTAAAACTCTGACCTTGACGTGATTTGAACACGCAACCTTCTGATCTGGAGTCAGACGTGCTACCATTGCGCCACAAGGTCACCTACTTCATATCAGTTGCAAAACTGCTGCCATGCTTCAAAAGTGAAGCCGGTGTGAAACTCATTCTGATGTCATCAGCAAAAGTCAGCTCTTCTTCTCAGTGATCTGGTGGTCGTCCTGAAAATTATTTCATCATTCAGGAAATATTAGGCTGAGAGAAGAGGAAGATTTAGGGGTGTGGTTAGTTTGATTGACAGGTCTGGTCTCCACAGATCTACAGGTGGTTTGGAGGATCATTGGAGGTGAACTGGAGTCTCATACACACTGGACAGTGACCTCAGATTCAAGGTCTCCTGGCTCCTCCCTTCATATCCAAATATGGTCACTTCTGGCTCCAAACAATCAACATGGTGACGCTCCTGGCTTTAAAATGCGTGTCAGCAAACCCACAGGTGACATCTACTTCTGTCTCTTATATACAGTCTGTAGGTCTCACCACTGCACTGTTAGTTAGTCAGAATGATAGATGAGACCAGACTAGTGACAATGCAGGAAGTTGAACACCACATGGACACTATACAAAAATATTTGTACACAACATTCTCACTAGCAGGCTGAAGACTGAAGCAACCATCTCAGTCAGCCTTTGGCTTTAAATGCTGCTTTCAACGCCAAACTCCGAGACAGTGAGCAGAAAAACAGCCGAGTGGCCACGTGTGTTCCTCCTACAGTTGCTCTTAAAGTCGACACGAGGGACACACCAAGATACAGGAGTACACTGATTCATCAAACTTCTAGATATGTTCCTGTGGAGCTCTAAGGTCAGACCCTGAGGGAAATAAGACTGGATTGAATTCAGTCAGTAGCTGTGTCATGTTGAATAACTTCTTCACTCCAAATTTCAGGAGGTTTTGCGGCAGAATTCCAACATAATCACATCAGAATAACAGACATGTCAGCTTCATTATCTCTGCTGAGAGCTGAGAGACACATGATTATAACCAAGGCATTATGTTGAGGAAAGTCTGTGAAATATCTCTGGTCAATCTCAGAGCTGTTCATCTAAATAATGTGTGTGTGACATCTGACTTTTACACATTTACACAAGATCACATCTATGCTAGAAGTAAACCTCTGGAAGCACAGGAGACTGTATAACATATATGGATGTGCAGGTTTCATTCAGCTGTTTCTCATGTCATTGCAGAAGAAAGATTATCCCGTTAATGTGGAGCTTTGATCTTTGCAGATGCTCTGTTGCACTAACCTGAACACCATATGAAATCAGATAAGACCGAGTCACTAAACGTTCCTGACACATCACAGCTCTTCTTTTTCTGAACTTCTTACCTCTGTCGGTTTTATCTTGGATTGTACAGAGCAGCAGTTAGTTTGTATAAGTATCTGTGCCAGTGAAGTTTGAGTGAAGCTGTAATCCATCTGCCTGTGTGTGTTTTTCTGATAGGGAGATGTGAAGCTGGCCTAAATGCAGGCGCTTGCTTTTGTGCCAACACTTGATTACATTTTAATGTTCATCCTCATGTGAAGTTTCCATTTTCCTGTATTTCTGCTGCAAGTGTTAATTTGCTGGAGGGCGGCCATGAAATATCCTACAGAGCAGTTGGCTGCTTAACAACGCTGTAGTTAGATGTTTGTTAGAAAACCAAACAGTTGAGCTGTAAACAAAAAGTTTAGGATAAATAAAGGTTTATATTCTGAATGTTATCGTTCTGATGTCATCAAACAGATTTAATGCATTGTTTGTTGTAATGAAAGATGTGTGTAACAGGTGCTGCAGTAACAGATGGACCTGCAGATATGACCCCACATGATGCACAGTGTTTGTTTCCATCACCTCATGTTGGTTTTGCCTTTCTGAACTCTTTCTAACTTTTACTTTCTGGTGTTGTCCTTTCCTGTAGATCTTTCTCACCTCACTTTTATTATCCTGTGTCTCACTGATGTTTCCTACTTTCTGCACCAAGTGCTTTTCCTTTGTGTCGCCTGTTTCCCGTCCAGAGCATTTTCCCTGATACAAAGTCAAATCCTCACCTCTCACTGGGAAATCTGACTTCTAACATGAGTCTAAAAAGTAGTACTTGTTAACTTTGTACACAAAGCTAAAGAAAATATCATCTTCTCCCTTTTTAAATAATGTCCCAGCTCTGCCTTTGATGCTTTAGCTTCTTTATCTTCATTGTATGCAGACTTAGTTTTACATGGTGAAGTAGGAGGCCATGATTGTCCTGATAATTACAGCTCTGTGTTGTGTGGAGCATCAGGCTTAACTGATGTCTTCTCATGTTACGTCAAATGTCTGCCCAGGCAAAAACAAATGCAAAGATAAAATATACGTGTCACATTTTAGGAGTGTTAAAGGTGGATCGAGCATCAATTACGTAACAATGTTGTGAGCATGACAGTATTTGCTGTTTCTTCTTTCTCCTTCTAAATGCTGATGTTTGTAAAGGTCTTTCATTAGTACCCTGCATGTTTCCTCTTCCAGCAGATCCAGACTCTCCAGAGACGTATTGCTCTAAATAGAGCTCTTTCATTCAGGCTCATATTGAAATATGATAGTCCTAACATGCACAATGCTTTTACTTCCATTTCACTTTGTCAGTTCTTGTCCAAGCATCACTTATTATCACCAGCTAATGGATATTATTAGAAAGCAGAGCTCAGTCTGAACACACTGGGACCCAGCTCCTTACAAACACACATCTGGACTTTCTTTCTCCTTTATTCTCCCTCCCTTTGTTTACATCACTTGTATTTTAGTCCATCGCTTTACTGTAACTCGCTATAGCCCAGAGGTTCAGATGTTGGTGTTTGTGGATTTTGGATATGTGCCCCGGTGCTTCTTTGGAAAGAGCTTTTCATGGGCTTTCTCTCTCCTCGCTCCTTCTGTGTGTGTCTGCCTATATGTTTCAACATGTTGTTTTTTTGTCTTTACAAAGCTTCTGAAGTTTGACATAAAAGCAGTTTATTGTTGGACTATGTTTCCAGTGCAGTTTGGCGTTGCTAAAAGACTATTTGATTTATAATCCAATGAATTAGGAAACTAAAAAGTGCATCACAGAGCAGATCTTGATTTTCCATGTAGATTCCCAGTGTAATGGAAGAGACTTGAGCACAGGGTGGAAACAAACTGGGAATGTTGTGGGCTCACATCATGTCAGGAGCTGAGTTGGTTTCACGGTTAGAAAATGCAGCATAAAACTGGCTGCAAGTTTAAAGTAGTTTGCTCAGGAGTTTGTTGTTTAATCAAATTTCTCTAATGTGCAACGTGTCTTTCTACACTTTGATAATACACAAACATTATAACCAAGTGGGTAAATGTGTGTTTGTAGATTTTCTGTGATGCGTGCATATTCTTTTAAATTCACTATAAAGCACAAAAGCTCTTTTGTTTGAAATTGTACATGTACTAAATATATCAGCAATAATAATACAGTCGCATGTGTTGCTGTGTTTACTTTGGAAGAAGTGGGGCAGTGGATGGACTTAGCAGGTTGGTGGTGCAGCTCCACTCTGGATCAAATTTACAGGGATTTTTTTTTCTCAAGAAACCCAAGAACTTGAACTTGAGCTCCTTTTGTAGTTAAAAGGTGTTCTTAAAGATGGGTTTACGTTGCCTCTGCTTTGGACCGTACCAGCTGTGCGTGAAAGTGGGATTAGAGATCTCTTTACTGGGTACATGAGCTAATTTTATGCCCAGCAGTCGCAGTGCAAATGTGGCTTGTGTGGTGCACCGTCTCAACATGAGAGACCAAAGAGCTGCCACTCCCTCCTGCTGGCCTTCACACATCAGGCTTTTTTAATGTCTGCTCTGCATATGTTGTTTTTCAAGCCACTGAGATTTGCACACACAGTCCCACAGTCTCTCAATGAACTGGTCTTGGTCTCTTCAGTGTGAAGTGGGAGCTGTGTGCTTTTGTGTGAAGTGTGTGAGATTGTTTCATGGTCACGGTCTGTTCCCTCTCCACAAACCTTGAGCAGCATTGCAAATGTGTTTTGTCTGTGTGGACTGGACATCTTACACAAAGCTGCATATTCCCACAAAGGCCCTGCACGTCTTCTCAATCAAATCAGATTTCTCATTTCCCTGCCAACATGCAGATTACAAAGAGCATCCTCTCCCCTCCTATTTTGTATCCAACTCCCTGTCCTGTGTGTTCATCATCCACAGATACAGTCTGATCTGCACACCACCTGTGTAATTTGTCTGGTTTCCAAAATGACAGGAGTTTACTCATCAACTGTAAACAAAAGGTGGACGTGGCCCCCGCATCTCAAAAGTAGCCATTAGATGTTGGCTACAAATTACTCTGTGATTAGTCATGAAATACTCAGTGTGATACTGACAAAACGTTGCTGATGTTCACATCCATCTACTGATTTCTTACCAATGGAAAGGAGAGCTGTGCACCTTAAAACTTTGACCCTGACGTGATTTGAACACGCAACCTTCTGATCTGGAGTCAGACGCGCTACCATTGCGCCACAAGGTCTCCTTATTGGAAGCACTGGGTGTTGTTTCCATGGGAATCATAACAGTTGTGAGTTCTGTTGATGTACTAACCACAGACTGTATATAAAAGATGGATGCAGCCAGCGGGTCACAAGGTGAAGCCAACGTGGAAGTCATGCTGATGTCATTATAAAACACCAGGTTTACTAGGCTGAAAGAAGAGGATTTAGGGGTGTGGTGAGTTAGTTTGATTGACAGGTCTGGTCTCCAGTGATTTACAGTTAGTTTAGAGGCTCATCCACAGGTTAACCCGACTCTCAGTCTCACATTGGGCAGTGTCCTCGGGTTGAAGGGTCAGACCCGCCTCCTCCCTCCTGATGTTTGTTCCACATTTAGATCTAAGTCACCGCCTCCTCCAGACACACAAACACAAATCCTGAAAACCACTCAGTGACCTCTCTGTGCTCCACATCTGCAGGCTGTGAAAGAGCTGTGTGTGTCGTGACATCTCCACTTCGGCTTGTCTGTTGTCGGTGATTCACCCTGCGCTCTGTGTTTCTCTTGGCTCGTTCTGAGGTCCCATCTGGCCTGCACAACCTCTGTGCTTACAAAATAAACAAAAGTGTGCCGAAATTGTGCTGACTGTTGCCTTTATGCATACAAACAGTCCCACTCAGCTCAACAAGTTATAGTAAACCAGCAAGTCCTTACTTGCATGGACTACACAGACTTTTGTGCCATTAGGAAGATTTTGTGACTGATGTTGGACATTTTTCCAACAGAAACTGGTGAGTTACAAAGTCCCTACTGAAAATTACAGGGATTTATTCAGAGTAACTTCAAAATGGCACAACCAAGTGAGAAAGTAAAGAAAATGACACGCTGACAGTAACTAATGGACACCTGATTTTTCACATCGGCACTAAATCTGACTTATTTCAATCCGAGGCTGAGCAGATGGCCTGAATGGGACATGTCCCTCGGGGTCTGAGAGACTAAAATGTCGTTTTTCAGTAACTTGACACCCTCACCCTCTGTGTCCGCTGCTGGGTTGATGTCTGATAACCATTTAAAACTGACAGATTGACTCTTTATCAACCCCCACTGAGGAAACAGCTCTTTGCTTTCTCTCGTTCACAGGGAGGTCAGAGGTCAGGGTCAACTCAAAAACTCTGTTCTGGTAGAGAAAGAATTTGGTGTCTTACAAAGGACGCTTCATCTGAGACATGACAGCGGCAGTTTTTAACAGCACCCTACTGACTGATAATGATCATTTCATGATCAGTGTTTTAAAGCCTTTAGTCCTGATTTAGTCAAATTACAATATTAGTATTTTAGAAACCATTTATATATTACAGAATGTTTTACAAGCCAGAATATGTTGCCGTTTATTTATTTGTAATATAGCCTAAATTTGAATCCTTTTATATCACACTGCTGGTTGTACGGTCCTTGTTGTTAATTGGGCAGTGTCCTGGGGTTCAAGGGTCTGACCCACCTCCTCACTCCTCCCTTTATTTTCAAATATGGTCACTTCTGGCTCCAAAAAACCAACATGGCGACTTTCAAATATCAACTTCCTGGCCACATTAGCTGTAGCTGCAGTGCATGATTCAATCACATGTATTTCTTGGGAAAAAATAAATAAAAATATGTCACTTTTGTTTTGAGCAGAACATGTTCAATTGGTAGCAGGCCTATATCCACCTGTCAATCAATTTACTGTTAGCCGCTTTAGCTTCAGTTTGGTTGCTAGGTAACAATTAATAAATGACTGAGCTTCTTGAGCATTTTTAGCTGTTTAGTCTGTCTTTGGGCTCTGCTTCGACCTACAGTAGCCACGGTCTGTTTCACAATAAGAGACAGAGAAAGCACATGTACTGACTTCTTTTTGGAGAGATGCTACAATAAATAGTAATAATTTTATCTGGTAAAGTTAGCTAGCTAGCTTTGGTGTTTCATTGTGTTTCAGTGATCCAATCAATTATCTCCAAATGCTTTATCCAACCTGCATATCCTGTTTTTGCATTAAACACTTTAGATATGGACGTTAGACACTTGATTTCAATGACAGGAGTCAGATCTGATTTATTTTTCTTGCACCATAGTTGTCAGATCATACATGTTACTTTAAAAGTGCCAAGGTTTTGATGTCTTACATGTAAAATGTGTGTCAGGTGTGTGTGATAAAACCCTCCCGGTGTTCATAATGACCGCTTGTCTCAGATGGGATGAAACTGGCTAGCTGCCCATTAAAGCTACCTATCCCAGCACTCCAGACAGATTGGTAATAAACAGGCTAATAAAAATATGCCTGTGGGATCCAAGCCAACGTACTTACAGTTTGCTAAGAATAACCACAGCCTGTGAGCTGTCTATAGTTCATAGTCTAGTTGTTTTTTATTTTTCATTGACTGAATAAATAGCTTTGTTTCAGTTATACTGGATTACAATAGCCTACATTTTGGGATATTCATCAAGTTAAGGATGTAAATAGCCTCTGTCCTCGCCTGAAGACATAACCGTCTCTTATAAAGAAGATACTTCCTTGAAACAACTGGTTCTAAAGAAGTTTAATTAATTGAATTGAATCCACTCAGATGTTCTGCCATCCATTAAACTGCTGTAATTATTAAATCTGTCACCAGTCACCGGCACATCCTGTCTGAAGGTTTACTCTTTAATTGGCCTCATGATCATTATGTGTAATTATGAAACTACTGGATCAGATCCTCATGTGATAAGGTCTGTTTTAATTTGTTCGTGAAACCTTCATCGCAGCGGTGGTTCCAGTTCATGCTGAGCCATGAGGCAGCATGTCTGGTCTTTGCGGACACACACACACACACACACACACACACACACACACACACACATTTGTATTGCATGCTTTGTGAGGACCTTCGTTGATATAATGCAGTCCCTAACCTTGATCGTCACAACCAACCCCAACCCTGACCTAAACATAATTTAACCCTAAAACCAAATGTTAACCCACAAACATCCCTGTGGCGTGTGAGAGTTTCCAGTTGTGTTTCCATGGTGACCGAGAACATTACATTGACTTATAACCTCAAACGCAGCTTCACATACCCCTCACATCACCTTCATCCTAACCTTAATCCAGGTCTTTAGATTAAATGATCTACAAGTCTGTGTAAAACAGATTGAAGTCCTCACAACAAGACTAATACCCGCTCACACACACATGCACACACACACACACACCAACACTACGACCTGCTTTTTTATGCAGACCAGATGCTTCACTTTCCACGTTGTACTTATCATGAGTGGGCATGCGGTTGTAGTCCTGGAGAAACAAGAGTTAGGGACTACAAATCCCCGACTCAAGCAGATCACACAACATGCAACACGGCTGCAGAGGTTTATCTGAGCACATAACTCATCTCCAATCAGAAAGCTTAGAGAATCAGGTGTTGTTTGACTGAAGACCGGCTGTGCAGGAGGATATTTTTACTGGCTCCCTGCCTCCTCTCCTCGTCCTCAGCTACACTTGGAGACTGTGGAGTATTGACAGGCTCAGTGGGTGTAGGTGTGGCTGATATATATGGAGTCTCTCTGTGTCACTGGGCTGCAGAGTTTGGCTCAGTGTGTGACAGCCCAGCCCTGTATTACCAACTTGATCCCTTGCTAACCCCTCTGGCACCAATCCTGCCACTTTGTTAGTGCAGAGTGGGGAAATATTAACTGTTCAGCCAGAAGAAATAGACATATATCTTCTGTGACCCTTCATATGTGTCTCTGCTATACGGTCCTAATCCTGTGGTTGGCACTTTTAAAATGTTTCTTGGTGTAAATAAAAACTCCTGCCAGCTGTCTGGAAAACTTTTGCTTGTTTTGAAAAGTGGATGGGAAGAATAATTCATTAGCAAACTTTTGGGCTTTCTGAGCACTTTGTTCAGGATAAATGCAAAATGTTTCTGACCCACATACAGCACATGCAGCTGAATTGTTGAATCCACTGAATGATTTATCATAAGGTTTATTGTTTATTGGAACAATGACAGTGAGCAAACCAGTGGGAAAGTTGGAGACTTTGTGAATTTTTTGGGTGTTTTTGCTGTTGTGTAACCATTGCTGAGACAGTGATAGCAATTGTCCTGAATGCTCAGTTGATGTGAAGTTATTGTGCTTCATCATTTAAAAATACTGAATTTGTTAGTTTGAGGAAATAATTTACAGGACTAAGATTTTTTTAATGCTTACCTTTTGGGAAGAGTTTTAAAGAGATTGAAATACATAGGTCCTATAGAGATCCTACAAGAAAAAACAAATCAGGGATATTTGACCATTTATGAAAAAGATGTGAGTGTTTCTGTATGACAGTCCCAATGCCACTGCTGGGCTGCCATCATTAATGACATCACATGGGCTCAAGGCTGAATTTCAACCAGTGTTGCTCCTGTTGCAGTCTAGCTCACTATGTGTAGCTTCCACATGCTAAGCCCACGTGATGTCACAGCATTTCAACCAATCAGAAAAATGAAAAATCCCCCCATTTTTCTGATTGGTTGAAATATTTAAAGTGGTGTGATGGACAGAGGAGATCTGCTTCATCTTAGTTGTATGAGCTCTTTATTTTCAAACATTCCCATGAATGAATCTTCCAACTATGAGTTTTATTTTCCTGTATGAAAAACATAAAGAGGAGTAATGGATGGATCAGTTAGTGTAAAACTGAGATGAGCAGATTGAGCAACATAAATGGGGTCAATGACGTATTGCTGAAAGAAATAGACGAGTAGACGTACCGAACATCTTTTTTTGTTACCTGATAATTAAGTTTTAGAAGAACACTGTGCAATTTAAGTGTTACTCAAACAAGTAATCAAACATGGAGGAGTCACCCCTCTGGTTTGTTTATGTCCCTGTGGGTAGAAGGAGAGTGTGGGTGGAGCACAGCTGATGCCTTTTTCTCTCATGTTGTAAAGTTTTACGCATGTTTTGGTCCTACCCAATTACACTGTCTGCAACTCCTTAAAATATACAAAGTGTGAAAATCTTTAAAACTTAATTACCACACGACTGTGAAAGTTCCTCGTGGTCCCTGAGCATGTTTTTTATGTGTTCAAATGCATTTCTTTTGTTCAGCCTTCTGCACACTATGGATGTGCTCCTATGGATAATAAGTGGCAGTAGGCCTCCAGTGTGCATGCATGTGCGTAGCTGGGTGTCATATTTCTCTCAGTGTAGTCTGCAGGCTGCGGTGGCCTTGGGCAGGCAGGGCATCAATAATGCACAGACCCTGGAGGTGACTTTGTCTCAGAGGAATACCAGTGTAAGGCTCCCCTCTGTGTACTCCTGCAGTCCTCTACAGTCTGCCTCCATGCAGACAGACTGGAGGTAGCCACGCTTTGAGATCGTCATGTTCCTAACGCAGATTCTTGTTTTGCCCCGGAGGGACGTTCAGTCTATTTCAGTAATCTTAAACAAACTCAGTGAGCTAAACTAAACTGTAAAACGAACCACAGTCTCCCACGGACCAGAACTTGTCTCACATCCAGCAAAGGATATCAGCCATTCGTAGCACGATTAGGGTTAAAGTAGGAATTAACTGTTTATTAATTAAGTGTCAACTCAACAAGAGAAATCCTGAGGCTGAGCTGCCAAATGACCTCACCGTGTATTTGTTCTCGTAAGCTGAATTTTATACAGCCTATTAAAAACAGCCTTAAACCACAGTCATTCACTCAGGGTTTTAGTAAATCTACCAGTAATCTCAGCTTGTTTGGACATAACGACTGACATTTGAGGCTTTTATTAAAGTGGATTCTTTAACGGCCGTTGCTGTTTAGGTGTGTGTGTAGTTTAGACACACCCACTTCTCATTACATACAGGGATATGTGTGGTGTGTGTCTGTGTTTTGTCAGTGGAATAAACTGTGACACACTAAGAACTTTGTCGTTTCGCACATGTATAGAAAACGTCAGCGGCCTCACATACAACCTGAAGCAGTATCAGCAGTCGGCTGCTACTGCAATTTAGCATTTTTTTGCTTTCTCCTGATAGCAACAGTGAAGGTTTGGCAAAGATAAGGAGCTAGGGAGGAGTGTGTGTGTGTGTGTGTGTGTGTGTGTGTGTGCGCGTGTGTGTGTGTGTGTGTGTGTGTGTGTGTGAGCGGCAGTAAGCGTTGGTGACACAAATGTTTATGACTCACTGGGGAGAACTCTATAA
>OOFC01013662.1:0-14579 GCA_900323345.1 Pseudochromis fuscus | reverse complement strand
CAAATTCTAAAACTTCTTAGTTTCTCTTTCCTTTAATCTTCTTCTACAACGATCGTTAACTTTCATAAATAATCCGTCCAAATTTCAGATTCCATCATTCTACCTGTTTAAATCGTAGATTGTGGTTAATATGTTATTTCATCCATTCACGTATCAATTCATTTTATATATTATTTTCAGCTCCTTTAGTTAAATTTCACTATTATTCAATAAATATCATAAAATTCACATGTCGTTGCCCGAAGTATTTCTTTAGTCTGACTTTGAACGTTTAATGATCTGAAGAACTTCATATCCTTCAAACTTATGACTGATGAAATTATTGAAATTATTGTGTTTATCTTAAATGGTCGGTGGTGCCCCTTTAACGAGATAAATTCTATAATTATTAATCTTGATAACGCTACATATGTGAGCCTGTGTTTGGATATATACAACTCTAATCAATTTGCACGTCATTGTATTTATGATGGCGATTACACACATATGCTTGCATATAAATTTACTAATACAAACTAACACGTTAATAATATTCCATGTAGACTATATTTTCTCGAATAAAAACTAATATTCAGTCAATAATATTGGGCTGATAAGAACACATAAAGGCCAGACCTCAAATACAGGCCAGGGGAAAAACAGAATAAATCAAACACACTGTGTCTGCAGTAGTTTCACATTAAAAGCACAGCTAAGAAAAAAAAAATCTTTCTCCCCTCTAAAAGGTGAGTAATGGGGTTTTATTTTGAAATGGCTCCAAAAGTGTTCAGTTTGAAGCATCAAAGTTCTGCCTCTGATACAAGCCAGCCTTAAATAGAGGCCAGTCACATTCTGCAGTTTAGGCAAATAAAGGACTATTTGAAGATTTATGGTACATAAGTACTACTAACTAGCAGAAACAATTCTAACAATAAACAATATTATTACATTATAAGAATGGTCTGGAAAATACATGTGTAAGTCGTGGTTGATAGCGGGGTACTTAACCAAGTGCTTATTTTCTAAGCCATATGTTAATTTCAGAGCTGGCTAACAAAGGATGACGCCACAGAAATGTTACACGCCTTTTGTGTGATGCCAAAGATGTGTAGGTGGCTCTGCCCAACCCCACCAAGCCTCTTCTTGGCCTTGATGTAAAATGCTGCTGATTTGCAGAAAACATTCATGTAACCAAAACACGATCCCACGAGGAATTTCCATGCATCTTTTCTCCGCTGGTTAAGTGCTCCAAAAATCATTCAGACCTTGTATAAATCTAAAACTTGCAAATAACAAAAGAGACATACAAACACACGGCTGAAAGTGCATTCATTTAACATCGCCGTTTAGCATGTCGAACTTGACTTTAATCCTTCATGGGGAATGCACAGAAAAAGCTCTCCATTTGCCAGCAGAACACTTAGTAAGATTAAAAAGCCTCCCCTAACAGCCTTGTTGTGAGCCAGCTCTGCCTGTATTAATGTCTTTGTAGATTAGGCACAGCACGGGGCCACGCTAGGGGTCAGTGCTGGAAGCAGGTAGTACAAGCAGATTTTCGCCCCCACCCGCTACTGGCCAACAGCTGGTTTTACAGCACGCCGCTGGCCCTGCTGATTAGATGAAGTACCTCCGTTTATCCCATCTACTCCCTCAACCCTGACCGGGAAACTCGGGGAGCATGTTTATGCCGCTGCCAAAACACATACAGCGGTGAGTGGAGCCTCCGTAAAGACTGCAGACACACCTCATCGTCCCTCTAGGTGACGACTCGGTTCATCTCAGGATATACAACAAATAAGAATGAAAGGGAAGAACGAGACAGAGATCAGGATGAAGAATAAAACAACAAGGAAGTACAATGTATGGGGTCGCTGCTGCCATTCTCCTCGTGTCGCCCCCAGGCTTGATGTTTGAGAAATGTTGCATTCAAACCAAACAGGGATAACTAATTGTACATTTCAAATGCAAAGCCTGCCTACAGGGTAGTTTGGCAGGATTGCGTGTAAAAGGATTTATACGTGTCTGCTCCACAGAGAGAAGCCAATGCATGTGCATGCCAAGCTGCATGCCTCTTCTGAGTTAGACAGAGAGTCGCAACAAAACAAAAACAAACGAGAAGCATTATATTCTCCTCTCAAAGGCATTGCCGGGTTTGATAAGGGCTAAGTAGCGCTGCTGTAAGCATCAACCTCACGTTAAAGAATCTCCATAATTCCTCTCAGAGACACTGCAGCCAAGAAGTAAATCTGAGCATCATGCTGTGAGCAGCCATCGACCATCCGTCCAAAACACTGCTCCTCAGATGTGCTACCAAACGGGGGGATGGTGCACATGTGCGAGTTGGTGTGTTTGACCATGCGCTGTGCTTGTGACAGTAAAATTTATTCAGAAAAACAGGAAATGTTGGGAATTGTAATCACACTTATGTCAGCCAATAGGAAAAAAAACAAGATTGGTAATCAAGTAATCAGAGCAGAGATCCAAACCGAACAAAGAAATGGACTTAAAGATGCCTAATTTAGTTGATTTTCTGGGTTGTTAAAGAGGCATTTTGGCTTTTGTGATTAAAATACTTTTTGTCTGCCTGTCCTAGAGTGCTGAGCAGTTAAAAACAGGCATGGAAAGGCATTTTCTGAGGTTTTGTAACTTTTTGTTTGTCTCTTAAGGAAATTACAATAGTTCATCATAGTTATGAATAAATAATACAATAAAAAAAAATCTAAACACTGAATTAAATTTTTAGAGCCATAAATGCTTTGGCAGGTGAATGATTTTGTGACCTTTAAACAGCCAAGCTCACTGTCTCCAGCCTTTCAGTCCAGTCTTTGTGCTAGCTAAGCTAACTGGCCTGTGCCATTAGTTCCATATTTAGTGAACAGTTTTGTGAGTTTTATTAGTGTTGTAGTGTAAAACTGAATTTCCCAAGTCAGCTGTTCGTTGAAGGATGCCATTGTTAGAAATCCAGACAGAGGACAGGTGTATTTGATTACAATGGACAGAAAACAAGCCTGTCTCTGATGAAGTGACATGTTGATATATATGGTATGAAAAGATTTGCTTCTGTATCTGTGATACACTGAAATGCACTGTAACAGCAGCTTGAGCAGAGTAATGACATCATCAGACTTCGGCTACCATTAGCTTGCATATGGTTGTGCTGGCAAAGCTGTACATTTGAAAGAAGATGCTTATGTTATCTCCTCTTTTGAAGTTATAAAGATTCAGTGTAAACCTGCAATAACTGATAGTTTTGGCCATTCATGAATTGTAAACACAACTGGCAGCTATTAGGTACATCTCAGTGCTTACCCTTTCAGTTCATTCTGTTCAGTCAGAATGAATGTAGCTGCCAGGAGAAGGTGTCATCAGGTGGCATCCAGCTTTCATTGGGCACTTCGACCCTGAACCGCAATGCACTGAAGCTGGTGGGTCAGCAATGATGACCAGTCACTGCCCATCTTCTCCTGGCCCCCAGCTTAACTCCTCTCTTTTATTCCAGAGCCAGCTGGACGCTCTTTCAGCTGTTTCCAACAATCCACGGACAGCTGTCTTCCTCTCAGACTGGGCTAGGAACCCTCTGCAACCAACCTCAACTGGGAACATCCGGGCAAAGTTGGATCAGGTCCTGGTACTTGGTAGCTTTTCTTTCGGAGGCCTCTTTACCTCCTCAGACCATGAGACTGCATCTCAAGGATGTTTGTCTGTAGCTTCCTTTCCTGGTCCACTCTCACCTCCCATGATTATCTGTAGGATGACTTGGTTTTCTTACAGGATGGAGGTTTCTCCTCTTCCCTGATGAACATGATGGATGGTGTTACTCTCACAGGGGCTTAATGCTATAAAGCAGGGGTTCTCAACTTGTGCCATCGAGGGCCGAGACCCTGCAGGTTTTCTTTCCAACCATCTCTCCAGCAGCTGATCTCACTGATGAGCTGCTTCTCTCAAATTGAAGGAGGAGTTAATCATTAAAATCACCTGCTTCAGAGACCGGCCAGAAGAAAAACCTGCAGTGTCTCGGCCCTCCATGGCTCAAGTTGAGAACCCCTGCTATAAAGTGTCAACCAGTGAGGACCTTGTCATGGCCCCAACAGTACCTCCCCTGGCTAAGGGCAGTTTTGCGTCCTGCCAATGAGCCATTGTACCCCTCTCCCCACATATCCTGCACCGTGGATTCTCCCTCATTCCCCACCTGTGCAGTATTATATTAGCATATATTATTTTTCCAGAAAAAAATATGCTTGAAAGCAAATGGTAAGTGATAAATAACTTTTTAATACCACTTGATTTGTGCTATAGATGGTGCATAAATTTCAGTAAGTTCAGAAAGTTGCATTTTGATGTAAAGAAAGTAAAGATCAGTTTAGTTTAGTTTAGTGGAAAACTGCTAAAATAACTGCATTGTTTGCCACAAAATACCAACACCAACAGTGTTTCTGTCACAGTGTTGCATTTCACATGTTAAAAGGCATCAAAATCACTATAACTACTAATTCTCTCTTCTTCCAATTTTCTACAGTCTTACACTTTGACAGTTTAACAATAAACCTCAACATTTTCCAAAGCTCCAACAAGACTTTGCCTATTTTTGTGTCCAAGATGTGTCTTTGTTAAACTTTGTTGTGATCTACCAACCTTTGATAACACAAAATGCTCTTTTTTTATCACAACCTATGGCCAGTGAAGTAAAGGTTTGTATTAGATCAGCTCATCAGTTGGAGATAAACTGTGTTTTGATGAATGTTTCTCCCATCTTGAGCTGAGATCAAATAAAAACAATAAACTCCTTGAAATAAGCAATACATTTAAAGAGGATTGATTTTATTGGCATTTTATGAATTTCCCTCACACCATACTATAAAAAACTAGTGAGAAATGCTGACAGTAAAATATAAGAAAGTGACTGAGACCAAAAGAGAAAAGGGGGGAGAAGAGAGCAATATTAAAGTACATGTTCTCTTTGAGGGCAACCATTTTCTTTTGATATTAAAAAAAGGCAGAAATTCAGTCTATGAGCACCCGCAGATTTCAAACAGAGAACCTGCATTTCAAAGCCAATGGAAATTGATTAATGTATTCTCTTTGAAGACGGGTAACATGGCCAATTTGTGGTTTACTTTCAGATACAAGCCTGTACCATAAAAGCATCATCATGCAGACTCAATGAGCATGGCCTTGCTCAGCACATGCGATGATATCAGAAATGACTGGAGGGCATAAATGAAGCATATGTGCATGTGCCCTATATGAACTAAAAATACCTTCCTGTGAAGCAAAGCAGTGCAGGTAAAGTAATGGAATAAGAAGCATAATGTAAAAAAGCAGATGGTGTATTTCTCTGCTCTCTCTTTTTTTTCGTTCTTAGATAGAAAACCCCTTCAGGCTGATGTCCAAGATAAAAGTGATCAGATGTTAGATCCATATGGGGAGGCAGTACTTAGGGAATAAATAACACATATTATTTGGGAATTAGGTTCACATCTGACCTGGTTTGTCCTTGTTGGACAAACTCTGGTCCATTTTCCTGTTGAGTCTAATTCATTTTGGCTGCACAATCTTGAAGAAAAACAGCAAGACTGCCAGAAAAGGTGGGTGTCTGTACGGCTTTCATTACCCACAAGGCCACGGGTCATGATCATAGATTATGGCAATGCCAGCAGCCATCCATTAAACAGCCTATTTAACATGTGGCCACATGGAGATGACCACATGTGCAGGAGGTTTAGGGTTCAAGGTTCATGTTGGGTCGTGATGAGCATTAACCTCCGATGGGATTTTTAGTTAATGTATTCTCTCTTGACATTGCTCATCGCGCACTGTTAATTACATTTAAATATATTTTAATTATTTGCTTGATTTTGGTGACAGCTGACTGATTCTGCAATAGCTCATTGTAAACCTGACCATCCTCCATTTTAATAAATGCTAATAAATCCTTCATTTAGCATAATTAATTTCAAATGTCATGATTTGGAGAAAGGACTACATGGTGGCTTGAACTGGTTTCTCTGACAGTGAGCGTGGACATGTTTTGATAAAGATAATTTTAAAAATTACGAGTATTGCATGCACATTGAACCTCTTGTTGAAGCCTCCTTCACCTTTCATAGCTATGAGCCTACAATGCTTGGTTAATACTGTGTAGTAGTTAATTAGCTGAATCTACTAGTAATAGCAGCTTATGTTAGAGCAGAAAAACCTTCATCATGGTTACATTCTTTACACGTTTGCTGCTGTGTAATGGTTCAGTAAAAGCCAAACTGTAATCAATGCTGAGTATTTATTTAGCTTCATCATTGCGTCAAAACTACTTTTAAGGAAAAGATTTTATATTGCAGCTGGGCATGTTGCACGTTTGGTGAAATCAAACCTTGGTTCTGTACAAAGACCTTATGGTTGGATAAGTGATAGTGGCACTAAAGGCTAATTCATGCTTTCTGCATCCACCTGTGCGCATTGGTGTTAGGCGTCTGTGTGATGTAAATCTCATCATCCAACACGCTCTCAAGTAGACAAGCATGGAGCCGACTGTGTGCCGCTCAAAAAATGTGACGCGTCACCTGGGCGTGGAGGGCGCGACCAACGGTAAAAATTAATTAATACTTAATTAATACAATTAAGGCCTCTTTGAGTTACAAATGGGTGTTGTCACAGGCGATTAGCTGCTGTTAGATCATAGACTGCATTGGACAAACACCAGAAATGAGTGCAAAAAAGTGCAATACCCCCCCCGATGGTCACGCTAGATGGCTGCAAAATACTTTGACAACAATGATTTTGGAGCCATTTATGAAATTCTCAGTCAATACATTTTTCCACATGTCATTCTGAAGTCATTACTTAAACTCAGCTCTTCTTATTTGTGATCTGGTGGTCCATCTGAAAAAAACAAACAAACAAAAAACATACTCAAGCAGATATTAGGCTTCAAGAAGACAAATATTTGGGGTGTGACCAGTAAAATCGACAGACTGACCAGTTCAGGGAGACTTTGAACTGGAGTCTCATAAAATGGTAAATGGAGAACATTTATATAGCGCTTTCTTGACCTTAGCTAGGTCCCAAAGCGCTTTACAAGGTAACTCATTCACCCATTCACACACCAATGGCTACTGAGCTGCCATACAAGTCGCTAGGGAGCAACTTAGGGTTCAGTGTCTTGCCCAAGGACACTTCGACATGTGGACAGAGTTGAACCCACAACCTTATGATTCATAGGCGACCCGCTCTACCACCTGAGTCACAGCCGCCCTTATACACATTGGGCAGTGTCATCGGGTTCAAGGGTCAGACCCACCTCAACACTCCTCCTTTTATATCCAAATATGGTCACTTCTGGCTCCAAGCAACCAACATGGCAACGTTCAAATACCAAACTCCTGGCTTCAGAATACACAAATCACTGGCTGATGTCTTGTTAGCTTCATCCATTCTATATACAAGCTATGAGTTAGCTCCACCCTGTTGCTGCTCCCTACTTCCCCTCCCTTGTTTGAATATGGTCACCTTTGCTTCCAATACAAACCAAGATGGCAAGATGGTGATGATAGCTCACATAGGAAAAATTATTATGGCTCTGTTGGTCTTTTATATACAGTCTATGGCTGTTTAACCTTCGGTTGTAACACAGATGGAACGAGCCGTTTTTACAAATGACAAATACTGGATGATACAATTATTAAAAGCCTTACATGCTTGGTTGGAGATTCAAGACTGTTTCTTATTGTAACTTTCAATATTGAAAGACTCAAATGCCTTTCCTTACCTTGAGTTGAGGATCATATGATACTACGAGGCACATAATCACTCGAACTTTCACTGAATGAAAGATGCCATTTTCTTTGAACTACATGCTAAATAGTGGTTATTGGAGACTAATAAGTCTTCCACTAGTCATTTTCTCTCTGTAGAAGGATAGATGAAATTCAGTTGATGCATTCGTCTGGCAGAGACCTAGTAGCTCATTTAAAAAAAAATAAAATAAAAAAACTTTTCTTCTGCTACTCTCCTCATGCTGTGAATTATACCTCACCCCCTGATAACTCATAAAGCTCATAATGAATATTGTCAGTGGTTAGGCGCTGGTCAAGAGACGAGATCGTAACATGATGCTAGATTCAATGCTTTCCCCTTTGTGCCCTATTTCCTTTCCTGTATCCCATTTATATGTGGTTGTGGGTATTTCATAGCAGCTGAGTGTAGGCTGCAGCGTTGCTCATGTGTGAATACACCTCTGACAGTAGTCACAATTCAGGCGCTTTTGAAAACCGCCCCATAAACAACGGAGGAGGCCAAAAGATGCTTACAGAGGCAGTAAGTGTAGTTGTGAAGTAAAGCGCAAGTGTTGCTGGAGGAATCAGTGGTCCATTGAGGAGAGTCCCAGGCTTTATGTTGATTCATTACTCTATTAGGCCGTGTGACAGAGATAAGGACCGGCATGTTTCAAAGTGATAGCTGACCTCTGCGTTTTACCCATCCCACTGCCAACACACCCACAGCGGCCGTCGTTTTTCAAACACACATGCTCGCTTGCACACAGGAGGGCAAACACGGGTGCGCTGACTCTCACACCCACACATGTATGTGCACAAAAACATGAACACAATGACAGAGAGACCCACACACACAGCGATGCACTACCAGCGTGTGAACACACAGTGTACGCAGGATACCACACACATCTGTGCACAATGAAACAAGCAACCCACATGCATAAAATAAAAAAAAACAAAAATCACCATCATCACCTCATGAGTAAGCTCAGATTTCTGGCTCCAATGCTGTATCCTCCAAAGTAAATATCTGACTTTGTAACACTGGAAAATTTTACCACGGCGCGATGAAAGGGCACAAAATGCTATAGATGGCTAGGAATTTTCTGTTGGTCCACAAACTCAGAGCAGGACTGTGGTGTTTACTGATAATAATTACTGTTAATAAAATGTGTGGGTGAGTAAGTTAATTTGATTCTCAAATAATTCTAAGTGAGACTTTTATCTCTTGCTTCCAACTGGGTTCACCAAAGTGCAGAGTGTCCTCATGCTGCTTTGACAGTTGTAATGAAGAACTAACTACTAAAGGCTGTTTCCTGTTTTCCACTAAGGAAAGGGGAAGAGAGATAAAATGCCAGACAGGACATCACAAACAAAGTACTGAGGTTATTACATGAATTAATCATAACTTTCTAAGAAACTCTTTGATGGCTGCATGCTAAGAATAAAAGTAATCATGTGTGCGTCATGAGAAAACTGCAACAGCATTTAATTTACCAAGCAAACGGCTCTTAATCCTTCAGAAACAACAGAAACATAATTGTCTTCATCAATCAGAAAAACATTTTTCTACTAAGAGACAGTTAAATTGAAAGTAGAAGATCCCCGTCGGCATATAGTCGGCCACATGTTGTGGATGGAGTCATGTTATTACATGAGCCTGCTGGTGAAGTGTGTTGTTTTTTCTAGAGTTTGATATTGAAAACCATATGTGGTAAATCAAACTGGCAAATGCCAATCCTGTGTCTTATTTGTTTTCCGTTGTATTGTCAGGTGTGGGTGTGGAGCCTAGTGACCTCGAGGTCAGACTGGAGACTGCACATCATCACATTCAACATAAATTGACTCTAAAAAAGCTCAGAAATTGACAAATTTCAGACAAATGCAGCCGAAGGAAACTGCCTAAAAGAGTCTCTAGCTTCCTTGTTGTGGCATAATTCCAACAAAAACAAGATATGTAAGTGGGACAAAACCATAGACTGTGCATAAAAATGGTCGAAGTAAGTGTGTTTATTGTAAAACAGTACACAGCTACTGTAGGTTATAATCGACGCAAAAATAAATACATAACAGTTGCTCCCCTCTTCAGTTCTATCAAACCAGTCATTGCCACTTTTATACATGTACTCCGTCTTTTATGAATCCTGGAAATGACTTTAAATGGATCAGATTAACCAGATGTCACCATATTTTTCTTCTTACCTCTATTTAGACACACAAATCATTTTGGCTCTAAAGACTGAAGTTTCAATTTTAAAGATTTCTGCTACCTGCTTGTCCACACTTTGGTCGCAGGGCTCTGCTGGAGTCACACATGGAGTCAGGAGGCGGGGTACACCCTGGACAGGTTGCCAGCCCATCGCAGGGCTAACACAGAGAAAAACAACCATTCACACCCCCAAGCATGTCTTTGGACTGTGGGAGGAAACCGGAGTACCCGGAGAAAACTCACGTATACACAGGGAGGACATGCAGACCTGGTTCAAACCCAGAACCTTCTTGCTGTGAGTGCTAACCACTGCACCACCATGCTGCCCCTGTTTCATTTGTGTTGAATGAAAATAATATAGTCTTGTCAGCACTGTGTTCCCAATATCCTGGTTCCTCTGGATAACCCACAGACCTCTCTGTAAACAGTTTTCACAGGAACTATCTATTGCATTGGAATAGTCTATGAATTTGCTGACAGTGAGGTCATAGTGATGGAGAGATTGTTTCTGGAAAAGACTTACTGCTCAGCACATAAAACCAAAGCCATCTGTAGGGCTTGACACCACTGGGAGCCAATTTTTGGGGAGTACCATTACAGTTTCAGATGATATTGTATTGTGCAATATGAAAATTGTTTTAGAAAACCTGACAGTTTATGAAAGGGAGGTTTGGAATGAAAGAGCACCATCTGAATCACATCCAGGTTCAGTAGCACTTGCATTATCAGAAACATACAGCTGCTCAGTCCATCTTTGCTGGATGCTTCCATCTCCACTATCCCTGAGGATCTGCAGGCGGGCTATCTCTCCTCAGCAGCCCAGCTCTGTCAGCTGAATAGCATTTGGTAACACAAACATTTAAGCAAAGTTGCACTAATACAGAGTGACCTCAATAGAATACCCATCGATTGATCTCTTATCTGTCTACTGTCTGGCACTGTAGGCCAGAAAATCAGCTCAATTCTGGCACCATTTTTTGTTCACTGTCCTGAATCTAATAGGAGCCCAAAGGCTTCAGTTTAAAATGTTATTTATTTTACAGTTTTTATTTATGGTATACTCCATGTCCACATGCCAAACTGCAGTACAGCTAACCGACCTTATATCATAAAGAAATACCTATGTGTGATTGGCTGGCACTTCCATTAACTTAGGTTGACAAGTCACTTCAAATATAGCTCCTGTCAGCAGTTTAGTCACCATATTAAATCAATGTATATTAAACAGCAGGTATCCATGGCAGCAGAAGGTTCGGTGCTGAACAGGTGCTACTTAATCACAGTTAAGCTAACTCTCACTCGTGAGACACATGTTGCCATTAATACCTTTTGAAAGCTTTGAACAACAGCTGGGCATGAAGACTTCCAAGAGTTATGTCGTCATTGCGCCGTTGCCAGGCAACCAACTGAGGAAATTGCAGAGAGTTGAGACTGAAGTGTTCACCATCCAATGACAGGAAAACTGTATTAACTTGTGAAATTCACAAGTTTTACTGCCACCTGTCTTTACGCTAAGCTAGGCTAATCCTCCTCCTGGCTCCAGCTCATAGTTGTCCAGTATTTTACATTATATATTTTAGGGGCAGCTACACAGATATAATTATGGTACTTGGACCATCATCAGCTTTTATATAGTGTTGTAGACCTAAAACGTCCAGTATTGATGTTTTGGCTTCCACCAAGTACTAAAGAAGATGTGGTCATTGCCTTCTTGGGTTTTTGAAACCAGAAGTAAAACCATATTTGGCTAAGAGGGCGGGGTTGGGAAGCCACATGGACTGAGCAGATTGCTGCACCCACAGTGGAAGAAGAGACACTACCACAGATCTTTTATCCCAACAGCTGTCAGACTTTTCAACAACAGTTTAACACAACACTGTACATAACCATCATATTCCCAGCCAGTCACATACAAAAAAACACTGACAAATCCATGGATTGTTTGCACTACTTGGAAACAATAAATAAGTAAAAGGTTTATATACATAAGTTTATTCATACATATATACAATAATGTATTTGTGTGTCTATATGTTTATGTAGATTTCTGTTAAATTCCTATTTCTATATTTCTTATTCTATATCTACGTGTTTATGTAAACTTTTGTTAGATTTTTTTTTAATTAAATCCTTATTTCTATATTTTTATCCCATATCTGTGTATCTGTGTACATTTTTGTTAAATCCTTATTTCTGATTTTTTTATCTCAACTTTTCTATACTTTTTTTCACTCTCTACTTGTTCTCTGTCTGCTGCTGTGACAAAAGACTTTCCCTGGTGTGGGATGAATAAAATTTTATCTTAACTTATCTTATCTTATCAATTCTTGTCAGTCCAAGCGTTTGGCCTTTTCTTTACATCAGTGACAGTTATAATCCCCCTGTCTTTTCTACTTTGTTAACAGTGCACACTGATAATACCCCACCTGGTTGGTCCAGTTCTGTCTGAGGTTTCTCTTGTTAAAGTTTGTATTTTTCTTTATACAACTGATAATATTGTAAGGGTTTGATCTTTACCATGTAAATTTGGTGCTATGTGAATTACATTGAATTGCAAAATCCTCATAATATTCAGGCAATAATGATAATATATTTGTACAGTTTCTCTTCCACAGGGAGGACAGAGGTCATCAAACAGCAGCTGGCCTACACTCAGTTGCTTGGCATTTCATCCAGGTGTCTGGTGGCCCACACAGAGCCTTGAATATCGGTCGATGGACAGCCTCTCTAACCACCCTGCCTCTTTGCCTCACTCCTACGCTCTACATCTCGTTAAAGCGCATTAATGTAAAACTAATTAGACAATGGTTTAGCACGTATTAAAATCTGAAGCATGTATCGTGCAATAGATTAGAACCACTTCCAGGAACCAGTCAAGCCTTTTTTTATATGGTCAATTGTTTTATGCTATCATGTGTTTCATCATCCCCCAACAGTAAATTATAGTGGAAATATATTGAAATTGTCTTAGTTATTTTTAATTCATGTGTGTGTTAGAACACAGATACATATTGTTTTGATTATATATGATATGTGATAGTGCTGCCAGGCCGTCTCTGGACAAGTTTAAAATAACACACAGTGGTAATTAATATTGAGAAAATATTTGCAGCATATAGAGAAGTCTGGGTCTACATCCTCTATTGTTTATTTAGTGTAGTAACACCTTGAAAGGAAGGTGGGTGTGTTGTCTGGACTCCCAAGTCTATGAAACCTCAATCAAAATAAGCTTGTTTACATATAACATGAGATGGGACATCAAGTCAACAGACATGTATAAATGACTAGATTTCAAAAAGAATGATATTCATCAAACGTCTTTGTAAGACGCTTTAACAAACATTCTTATGCCATAGAGACAATGCCATGACCTCGTGCTCTCGCCTGCAGCTTGTCTTGTTTCCGTTGTGGCTTGATCTCCAACAGTCTGACCACATATATGTCTGTTAGTGATGATTAGACAGCCAATGTTTCTTTTAGCTCAGGCAACAACAAGCGTGTTATGTCTGTATGTTGATGGAATTAGCATGTGTCACCTGTACACAAAAGGACATCAGATTTCTCCTTATTGCGAAAAGGCACAGAGAGCCATGTGCGTATGCTATTTCTGACTATTCTCTCTCTACATGTTGACAGTAAACACGACTCCTTTTTGTTGGCCATCTTGGAGAATCCAGGAAATCCATTATGACAGGCATGCTACTATCCGAACAGCCTGCCAACTGTTTGAATTGCATGCATTTTCCTGATTGGATCTGCTCAGAAAATGCATTTTCATATGGATCTGACACACATTACATTTTCACTTTGTCATTAATGTGGCTCAATGCATCTGTCAAGGCCTTTTCATCCCATTCTTCTTGCAGGTGCCATTGCAGGCACAAAATTTCAAATCAACAACTGCAGCTCTAAAGATAGTAGAGATTTGCTAAATTATTTTTCCCCACTTTTAGCTGATGTTTTCTGTTAATCATGTGGAATTGAGCAAATTATGCCTCAATACATTGTCATGTGTCCTTTTCTATAACAGAGCTGACCCCCAATATTCGTTGAACAAAGGCCGAGAGTCTGAGTGAAGGCAAAGATATTCACAGAGACATCTCTGCCTGCACTTGAGGCTCTGCCACAGGATATTGCGACTGCACTCTTTAAGAGAAGCAATAACAGCTCACATTTCATCTGAGACTGCATTTCTTAAAAGGCGTAGCGTTGAGATAACCAACCTGTCCTTCCCCCAGCAGAGTCTGAGGGGAAAAGAGGAAAGTAAAGTACAGAAGAACCTGAGGAAAATGCACTTTAAGAGGAATTAGAACAAAGAAAAAAACAATTGACTCATCAATTGGGTAAACTTGCAGTATAAATAGGTAGATTTAAGTGCATTATTTGCCATGTCATTAAGCATTTCTTTTCAGAACTTGCCAATGTGGCGAATTGAGCATGACTGAAAGCATAGAAATTAGAAATTATTCAAATGTGAGAGGGTTTCCAGGTTGCTATGTAAATGCTGGACCGTTTGTGTTTAATGTATTGCTTTGCATAGAAAAGAAATCTGCCTGTTCTTTCATATATATATATATATATATATATATATATATATATATTTATTTTTTTTTTTAATTTTT
>OOFC01013661.1:0-14624 GCA_900323345.1 Pseudochromis fuscus | reverse complement strand
TTCATGGAGGACACGGTCTCGTCAAAAACCCTCAGGTCCCGGGGAGAACCTCTGACTGAGAAGAAAGAAGCAAGATCAGAAAACAAATAAAGCGCCATTTTGAATATGTTCAAAATTAAACAAGATGTCTTAATTTAAACTCTGAATTACAACTTTTTCACAAAAAGACAGAAAACACAACAATTTTAAATCTGTACATTTGTCCTCCAGGAAACATGTTACCTTTGATTCAATGCAGCATCCTGCAATCTTTTATTTTCACTCTCACAGCTGCTATAACTGCTATATATGTGACTTTCATGTAGAGTCTGTAAAGTGTAGATCAGTGGTGTCCAACCCTGGTCCTCAGGGACCACTATCCTGCATGATTTAGATGTGTCCCTCTTCCAACACCTGATTCAAATGATCAGGATCGTTATCAGGCTTCTGCAGCTGGATGAAGAGCTGATCATTTGAATCAGGTGTTGGAAGAGGGAAACATGCAGGATAGTGGTCCAGGAGGACCAGGGTTGGGGACCCCTGGTGTAGAAGCCAAAGAAGTTCCCAACAAGTTCAGGGAGGCCAAGGGTTGTTTTCTAAAATAAATACAGTAAAGACATTTTCTAATCTCTTCTAATGTCCTATTATTTGACATCTACATACTACATGTTATTTAAGGATAGAAAATACTGATGCTGTTTGGATAACATGGAATATTAACATACAGGGGACCAAGTATTTTCTCAGCTTGATGTTAAGACGAATCTTTCAGGAATCTGGAAAAGCCAAATGCAAACCAAAATGAAAGGCTGTGAACAGGCCCCTGGAGGATTTTCAGAGATTGATGGGTGTTTATTTTTGTGAAAGATAAATGCTTGGGTCTGTTACTGTCATGTTAGGACATGACAAGACATGAGAGTCACAAACTGTGTGAGTATTTTAGAAAAAACAAGAGTATCAGAGCAGCATTGTGGCCAAATTGTCCTCCATCGTGTCTGTGAAGAGTCTCAGTCGTCCAGGTTATCTCAGCACCGCTGAGTCAGGGTAACTGGACTCGAGATTCATGAAGACGCTTTGTCTCTCATCCAACTTCAGAACTGAAGAAACGTCTTGGATGAACAGCAAAACGTCTTCATGAATCTTCGATGAAGTCCAGTTGCCCTGACTCAGCGTTACTTGGATCTAATCCATCATGTCCTTGACTGGAAAAAAAACAGGACGAGGAACAATCTGTCTCTGGTAAAAAGTTTATCGTCAAACATGTAAACGGATACAGACAGAGCCTTGTGTCTGTCAGCCATGTTCAGACCGTCCATATTTGTGCATGTTTTCCAAAAGTAGCACCACTACAAATGTTTGGGGCGGGGTAGCCAACAGCTCCAGCGAGACGTCACAAAGGATTTTTTTAAAACACTTTGAGGAGTCGTCCTGCAATTTAGAAATCTAAACACCTCCCTGAGGTTATTCTGTGACCACACAGCCTCCTCTTTTGCCTCCTTTCTTAACAGCTCCACTATGACGGCTTATCACCATCTTTAGATTGAAGTCAGTTGGAGCCAGCGTCTAGTGGCCATCAGTGGTATTGCACTTTTCCATTGGGTCCATTCTCCTTCTCCAGTTGCTTCGTCCCTTTCTACGTAGACTTCAGGGTTTTCACACATAAAGAGCATAAATGAGTCTTAAGATGTTGTCAATCATGACACTGAATTCCCAGTTGTACCAGTGGAATAGCGTAATAGAAACCTGTGTTTTTACTGGGCAGCTACCAGGATGTGAATCAGCGCGAGAGACTCGGAAAGTAAAAATGAATTGTTAAAATAAAGCACAGCGCTCTGTTTTACTGCCTGGTGTTAACGCCTTTTTTCCTGCAGTAGGTAAGTCCTGGTGACAGCTGCCTGGACACAAACCCGACTCAGACCAACTCAGAAATATGACAGATTCACATGTACTGCACTTCTTTTTTCTCATTAATACTGAACAAGAAAAATTAAATAAAGTGTAAAATGACTCCCGTGTAACCGCGGATTATGTCCCAATATCGCTGTAGGTGGAAAAGGCTGTGAGCAAAATGGCGATGAATGCAAAACCTCAAGGCGCTGCATGGACTCATAGTTCTCAGATAAAGTCATGGCACAGTAAACATGGTAATGGAAACAATACTGTAAGCCATACAGAAGAGGCGGAGCGAAATAACATAAATCCATCTGAGAGCCAGCTGGGTGTTTCATGTCAAAGAGGTGCAAGCTGGGATTAATCCTGTCTCATTTTATAAACCGTCAAAAATACCAAAGAGAAAATCACCTCGGATGACAAACAGCTGCACCGTCTGAAGGAAGGAGGTGAGTGCTATGAAATGTTGTTTCCATGACAGAACCGAGTCCAATTTGTTTACTTCCAGCTGTGTCTGCTGTGTTTTGGCTGGAGTTTTATAATCTTGAATAACTTTAGAAGATACATAATCTCTCCCTGAAAGTGGTAAAGCTAACAACTCCTGCTGGAAGCTAAAGAAGATCCTCAGAAAATATCTCCAATTTACTTTCCTTCCTTGTTGTTTATCACCTCAGAGCACATCTCGACCTGCTCATATCTCCCAGCTCCTCTGTTTTTCATTCCTCTCCCTGTAAGGCTGCTCAGATCAGACGAGCAGCTCGATGGGTGGCAGCTTGGACAAACACTGCAGGGTTAGGAGTTCACTTTCCACCAGGGTCAAAAATGTGTGGACTCCTGGCACTCCCAGGCAAACTTCAGAGTACGAGCACACGCCAAATGGCAGCCTTTTAAAAAACACTGGACAAATGAAGTCACTGAAGATGTCAGAATAAGATCTGACTTATTTCCATTCATGAAGCAGGACGACAGAGAGACAGCTTGGACCCAGAGTGTTTTAATCATCCCGAAACGTTTGAGATTTAAAAGGTGCAATTAGGGTTTTGTAGTTTTTACTGTCTGCAGACACCTGTTGTGCATCAGAACCCGTGACTCAACCATTACTTAACCTGCGACTCAGATTTCTGGAGCTCAACTTCAGTCCTAAAAAAAGTGGTGGAACAAAGAAATCAGTACCTACTGAAGCTTCAAACATCCACATAGATCCTGTTTGTAAGAACATCTGTTGACCTGTTAACACTTTGAACTTGTTCAGTTTTCACACCCTTTTGTGAACAATATTTTCAGGTCTATTTCAAAGCATCAAGCTCATTTTAGCCTTTATTAGAGAGTCAGCAGAGAAGAGGTAGACAGAGACGGTTGTGTGGCACACACTGAGGCTATTCAGTTACTCAGATGCTGTCTTGTTTCTCTTAAATTTTATATTTCAATTTTTTTTTCCTGTCTGGCTAAACACAGATGAACATCCGGATCACTTCTGAAAATGTACTTATTCATTATCAGGGAATATCTGAAGTTATATGGAGCCGATTTTGAAATGGATAAACTGCTATGACTGGAAACAGTAACTTGTACTGAACCTGTGTTCACACCAAACACACGTGAATATTCACCCTCAACGGCCAATAGGAGCACTCCATCTGGAAACCACCACAACTGCCACTCCCACCATCTACACTGAACGAGATCACAGATATTTCTCCTTTTACCTGTTGCTGGATGGCCACAGACGCAACAATAGGCTCATCCTCCCTTTCTGTCGGGGGAGCTCAGGTCTGACCAGTTTTCACGATACCACATGATTTTTCACTCAAGTTAAGATTTGTGCAATTTGTGCGTACATGAAGTAGCATCTTTGTGTTCACTTATTATGTAACCACGCAACGGGAGAAGTTTGTTTGGCCCTTGGTGTGAACATGGATCCACGGTGTCATGCTGGTGGTAACTTCACTCACCTTCTTTGGTGGTGCCGTCGGTCTGCAGCGGCAGCCCGGTGCCGGTCTGGTATTCAGGAGTGACGGTGACACGGTAGGTGGTTTGGGGCTGAAGCTCCTGCAATCAATCAATCAATCAATCAACTTTATTTATAAAGCACTTTCTATCAGCCACAGCTGAACCAAAGTGCTGTACAACCAAAGCAAAGCAAATAATATGTGTTTGTAAAACACACAATAAAAAAAAGCAGCGCATAAAATAAATAAAACAATAAAATCACTGAAAATAAATAAATAACCTGCAGGACGATGGTCGTCTCTGGGCCGTAGGTGGACGTCTCCATCCTCGAGCTCTCGTCCCCGACTGGTTCGTAGGTCAGTCGGTAGCGAGTGACGTCTCCTGGCGCCGGCTGCCACGACACTCTGAAGCTGCTGGTTGTCTCTTCTGATACTCTCAGGTTGCTGACCGATCCTCTTTCTGCAATATGTGTACAGGAGTCAGGATGTTACTTCTCTGGAGACCAATGATCTCTGAGGTTTCATTCAGGAGTGAATCAGAAGCTTTGAACTTGTTGTTTTGAAAGGTAATTTCTTTTCTTGCAAAACTGGAAAATCTAAGCATGAATTTACCCTGAAACTGACTGAAATGTCTTATTTATTTGGCATCATTTTCTTATTTTACACAACAAATATCCTCACAGAAAAATATGAAATACCTTCTAAAGTGGTCTCGTAGCCAGTCAAAGGCAAGCTGTCCCCTTTTTCATACTGAGCGTAAATGTTGACCTCATAGCGGGTGAGAGGGGTGAGGTGGGGGAGGAGGGCGGTGAGGGTGTCCCCAGGCACGGACATGGACACGTAATGTCCGTCCATGTCATCTGCCGGCTTGAACTTCAATATGAAGGACTCAACATTGCTGGCATCGATCCCCCACGATGTCCTGAAGCTTCGGGGTCCGACCTCTGAGAAGGACAGGCCCTTCGGTTGGATCAGCGCTGAGTGAAGAGGAAGGTGACAGGTAGAGTTTAATGAGAGACGTTTTACTCATTCTTTTGTGTCCATAACATCATGATTTTACTTTGAGTAAAGCTTGGCTGAGTTCAGAAGAAACAGACTCAGTTTCATTGGATAAAAAAATAATAGATCATCACAGACAATCATCAGCTTTATCATTGATGGTAATCAAGCCCCTAACCTCTTTCAATTTAGCCCCAAAGCTGAGCAGAAATCACAAGTAAAATAACAAAGTCAATAACAGAGAAATATTCAGCAACAGAGAAACCCAACTACTGCTTCCTAAGAGTCCAAAACGCCAGACTTTGAAACATAAGAATGGCTGAAAGAGTAGCTGTATGGCTTCACAACAACTGACTTCAACTTTACAAAGGTTAACCAGCTTTTCCACCAGACCGACTTCAAACTAAGAGCCACATTTCCATGTCACCAAACACAAAAACCAGAGGGAAATATGGCTCCTACTCAATGACTCTTCAGCAGCAATTTAAAACGAGGCACAAGAGTTTATAGTGACAACCATGGAAATACACACAGCAGTGAGGATGGTTCATTTCATCAGTCTGACTATCAACGTGGTGGAAGTACTGAGTTCTTCATCATTAGAACCACAGCAGCTCGGCTCCTGTTCTACACTGAGGCTCTATGTTCCTGGAAGATCTTCTGTACTTTTGTTTTACAGTAAAACGTTCTCGTAATGGTTTAATTTTTCCAGACTTTCACTGGATCGAACAGAGAATGACGCAGTCACTCAGTCAGCCATGTTTTTTTAAGAAGAAGGTTTTAATTTACCCATGATTCAGGGCTAATTAGTCCTAATCATAGTCTGTATATTCGAGATGGATGCAGTCACCCACTGGTTTGCTTTCTGAAGCCAGGAGTTTGGTATTTGAATGTGGTCGTGTTGGTTGTTTGGAGCAGGAAGTGACCATATTTGGCTATGAAGGGAGGAGTGAGGAGGGGGGGTCAACCCATGAACCTGAGCACACTGTGTAATGTAGATGAGACTGGAGGTCACTGGTGAATGAGCCTCCAAACCACAAATCATTGGAGACTACAGCTGTCAATCAAACTAACCCCACCCCTAACTCCTCCCACCAGATCTCTGACTGAATATTTCAGGATGGAGCCAGAGGTGTTTGGAGCCAGCACCTTGTGGCCGATGGTGGTACTGAACTTTTTACATCTCCTCACTGGCTTCACGTTTGAAACTTTGTGGCTACGTGCATCTTTCATATTCAAGCTACTATCCTAATTAAAACAGTGAAGTTCTATGGTGTAGTTTCTTCGTGTAGTCTGTAGTTTTTTGGTCCTGATAAAGTTGTTAAAATACTTTCTTGTGACATTCACCGCTGTTGATGGTGATTTGCCTCGGGATACGAACAGCGACCTCCAGGAACACGCTTCATTTCTGTCATAAAGCCTGATGAAAGAAATGCTAAACAAGAGACTGCAATGAGTTAGCGGAGCATATGGAACAGAGGTTAGCCCGGATGCAGCATGACCTCAGCTTCAGAATTGTTAGCAGAAGGTAACGTCGTGTCCATGACATGTACGCCACGCTTTTTCTGTTCCACTGTGGAATTTCTGATATGGTGGAAAACACAGATATGTATCTAAAGTGTGTCAGTTTAATGTGATCCACCGTCCCATTCTGTCTCTGTGAAACCAGCCCCAGATGTGATGAGGATGGGTGTCCCCTGTCAGGAGGAGGTTCTCTGTTGGAGTCCTGTTGGTGCAGATTTAATGGTCCACACACACAGCGAGATGCTAATTATGTTGTTTTCCCACATGGTCATTTGAGATTAGACCCAACACAACCTTGACTAATTCATTCATTGAAGTCTGTAACTTATCCTCCAGTTATTTTTCTTTTAAACAGCTGGCCAACAGGCATCATCGATCTGTTTTAAAGGGAAAAGCATTTCTAACATTTCATATTTCTTTTAAGTCTTTTGACCTATGGTCCCTGGCTGTGATCCACAGAACATTAAAGGCAGATTCTAGCTACACCGCATCTTTATCTTGTGGTTTTGAGGGCTAGAAAAAACAATCAGGACTTCATTTAAAAAAAGACATTAGGAAATGAGGCAAAGGTCTGACCGACACGTCATTTAAAAATAAAGATGTACAATCTGACAGCTCCATCAATCAAACAGCACCAGGCGGGCGGCTGCTGTGCAACGCCCCACAGTCAGAGCCCTCTGAGCCATTATGCTGCATGGAAGCTGTGACTGTGCTGCTTCTCTTTGTTGACATAAAGTCATTATTATATAAGAATTATATAATCTGCAATCAAAGCTGGTGTGAGTCACATTAAACGCTGGCAGACCTGGAAGCTCCTCTTGGCGAACACAGAGACATTATTATTTACTTTCATAAGTGGCTGAAACAGCGTTTGCCGGTTAAGTCTTCTCGCTTTGTTTAAACTGGACTACCAGATGTTTGGAGGTGGCTGTCGGCTTCAGTACGAAGAACGCATTTCAAAAGTCAAGCAGTGTTTACGAATACGTGACAGACAACACACCTGATGGTCTGGATTGTCCTGATTGGTAATACTGAGTCATCTGGCGCTCCGGCGAGGATTAAACAAATGCAAACACATCTCTGCAACCACTATTTGACCCACTTCTACTATTTCCACATGCAGGAACTCTCCCTGCCCTTGAAAGATCAAAGGTGGACATGTGTTTTACACATTGAGGCAAAAACGAGGGTTTAGCTGAAAAAGACACGCTTGGAAAGGGAACATGAAAGTAATTGTGTGCATATGGATGTCTGGTGGTACTGTTGCGTATTCGGTCCACCGTGAAGGCCGGTACAGTTACATCCGACTGCTGCACTAATTAATTGTTAAAATGTTGTTTTGATTACTCCAAAAGTGTTCCAGATAACGCTGGTTAACTGGTAGTTTTACAATATGTGCTTAAATCAAAAAACTAATTAATGTGCTGAGCTCATGCTGTGATTCAAAACATGACAAAACACACATGGAAAAAAAAAAGCTGTTTCAGAGGAAACTGCAGCTGGGATCGGAAAAACCTGACAGACTAAAACTAAAGATAAAAAGCATAATTAGTATTTTTTCATCACTTTGTAAACACTGTTTCTGGTAAAGGAGTTCCCCTGCTTAGTAATTTATTTTCACAGCCGACTCCTATCTTCCAGGAAATGTAAAATAAAACTACTTAGCGCCTGCTGCCTGTTCGGAGCTCCGTGCTCAGTCCATGTGCGATTCTTCCGAGTTATCTTGTGCCAGCAACTAAACAAAGCTCGAACCACTGCCATGCAACTTAGCAAACTAACACCACTAATAAACAAGAGATTAAAGAAGAAACAATCCTCTCACCAGCGAACGATAAACTACTGTACGACTGCAGACTGGCAACTTTCTCATTTAAACTGGTCACAAACAACTACATCTGCAACAACTGTTCATGCTTTCATCCAGTGAAGGAATTCTTTATGCAAAGAACACATTGCCCACGAATCAGTTAAATCAAATCCTCTCTACATGAAAAAATCTTTAAAACCAAATCCTCAGAACCACCAAAGGCCAAATCAGTGAAAGTTTACAGAAATCAACCACAGCCCAAGAAATCTGTTGTAGATTGGTGGTTTCTGAAGTAATAACCCTCAGAATGAAAGACTGAACTGATTACAGTCAGAAGCTTCTCTATAATCCAGATTTAGATGGAGGTAGAACCAACCTCCTTCCAACCACAAGCCCATTTCTCCAACCTTTAGGCCAGGACTGTCCTCTACAATAGTATGGGTACTACAGCTTAGCATGAATAAATAAAATCTACCAATCTTTACGCTTAATTCATCAAAACTTTACCATAAAACCAAACCATAACAGTGATGATATTTTCCATCTCTGCTGCTAAAGCTAGGATCCAACTCACTCATGCTCCACATTAAAGATATTTGTTTGTATGCTGTGGTCATTTTGTCCATGCACATTCTGTGAAAACTAACAGATAAAAACAGGATGGCGCTGGAAATCTGCACAGTTTGTAGCTTAAGCAAAACAATATAGACTTTCTAAAAGTGTTGGAACTTTGAGGAGAAGTTCAGTGGAAGGTTTTAAACATCTGTAAAACCATACTTAGCGACAGGATGCCTTCACTGTCACCTCTTTCTTAACAGCTCCATTATTACAACCTCTTCCATTGTCACCACGTTTGTCACGGTCAGAAACCCTTGACCTTGTGGTGCCCTCTAGTGGTATATTCCTCAGTTTCTACAGCCAGTGGAAAGGTCACACAGAGGCATGTGGACAGTGATGGATACATTGTTTGAAATATATATTTTTTTGTAGGTTAAGGGAGCAGGAATGAGCCTTTACTGTGAAAATAAGCTGATGTCAAGTCTATTTAGTTTTTTCTTACACATGTGCCACAGAATCCAAACAAATGTTTGATCAGAATCAAACTTAAGAACTGGAATTAAAATCAGAAAACAAGAGCAAACCACTAAGAAAAAGCTGAACAAAGCACAGTGTCGTCTGCATAGAGGAATAAATTGATGGTACTTACTTCTCTGGAAGATTTTGCGGAGTTCCTGCTCGATCCGGAGGCAGATGGACTGTGTGAGTTCTTTGGAAATTCTCTGGAAGGCATCAAAGTCCTCCACAGTGTACACATGGGTCTCTGCAGGTGTGTTGGCAATGGCCTCGAGCTCAGATCGTACAGCATCCTTAACGCCCACGGCGAAGATCTCCACATCGGCGTTCCTCAGCTTGGTGGCCGGATCATGGAAGGCGTCGGATGACTTCCCATCCGTGATGAGGATGGTGACTCGGGGGACGTTAGTTCGTGCACCTCGGGTGGTCTGGAAGATCTTCTCCCTCACGTATGTCATGGCCTTGCCGGTGTTGGTGGAGCCGCCACGGTACGGGAAAGTCCTCACAGCTTTGACCACGGCATTCAGGTCATGGTGAGTGTTCAGGTAGAACTCGGTGTGAGGGTCTCTGCTGTACTGGACCAAGCTGATCTGAACCTTGTCGGGTCCGATGTCAAAGGTGTTTACCAGCACCTCGAGGAAAGCTCGTACTTTGGCAAAGTTCGCAAGACCGATGCTGTAGGATCCGTCAACCAGGAGGACGACATCGGCCTGCACATCCACACCGAGGGAACACTCTGGATGGGAAAAGATAAAAGTTGTAACTGTCACATTCTTAATCCTTAAATAACAGAAAAAATATATATTCAAAGTCAGGTGGCAACTTATAGACTAGTGGCAATAAGAAAGATAAATGTATTTATATGTGTATTCATGCATCCATACTGTGCAAGGTCGGTATAACAACATACTGAATGTGTGAAGGATGGGAGGCTTTCCAGTTTATCTTATCTAATTACAACTTGAAATGAATGTTAAGTGGACGACTGGCGGTCTGACCAGTGGATACTTGGGATGATTTTTGAGTCTGACTAGTTTTCAAATTCCAACAACTAGCAAGCTTTTTGGAGTGAAATGCATTAACAGATTCCTTCTTCAAACAAATGTGATCAGTTAGATGAGAAGACCAAATAATTGACCACAACTTGCATAACTCAGCACCTGCGCTGTTTACCTGAAATTTTAGTGAAAACGCTTCACGTCGATGGTAAAAAAAAAAAACTTCTGTTGTATCAGAAACTTATCTAACAACCAAGGAAACCTGTGTCGTCTTGTTTTCTACCCACCCACTGAGACTTTAACAGGCTGAGTCTTCTGCATGGCGGAGATGGGCTCGCTGGGCGTCAGTCCCTTCAGCGCGAACAGACTGATCTCGTACTCCGTGTCTGGAGAAAGGTCTCTGACCACCACCGAGGTCTGGCCCGAGCCCACGTACAGATCCTGCCGCTTGCTGCCAGTCATCATGGGGATCATTTGAACCTTGTATCCAGAAACGTCTCCGATGGAGGGGTCCCATGTCACCCGCATGGACTTGGAGGCCACCTCCAGGACTCGGAGGTTAGAGGCTGGCTCAACAACTGTAACAATCAGAATCAGGATTACAGGATTAACTTTCATTTGAAGTTATTAAACTGAGGTCAGGACTACAAACCCAGTCAAACCGAGACCAGTCGAATCTACGAGTCTGCACCACTAATAAATTATCCAGGAGACTGTTTCTGTGATGAAGAACACTGAAGAAGAAATTCTACAAAGAAGGAAAGAGGAACTTGGACTGCAGGAAATAACCTGAAGATTGTTGAGAGGTACTTGAGGTCATAAAAGAAACTTGTGTCGTTTCTCCTTCAATAAACAGTGCCAGTGTCCTTGCAGAAGGTAACTGACCTCTCTTTGAGGCTAGCTTATATTAGAGGCAGGACTTTATTTGTAATTCAATTAGTCATCACTTTGAGGCTAGCTTATATTAGAGGCAGGACTTTATTTGTAATTCAATTAGTCATCACTTTGAGGCTAGCTTATATTAGAGGCAGGACTTTATTTGTAATTTAATTAGTCATCACTTTGAGGCTAGCTTATATTAGAGGCAGGACTTTATTAGTAATTTAATTAGTAATCACTTTGAGGCTAGCTTATATTAGAGGCAGGACTTTATTTGTAATTTAATTAGTCATCACTTTGAGGCTAGCTTATATTAGAGGCAGGACTTTATTAGTAATTTAATTAGTCATCACTTTGAGGCTTGGCACAGGATCAGGACTGGAATTATTAAACCAAATGTGGCACTTATTGTAACAGCTTCAAATTAAAAGCATGTTCATCCCATTCCATGATATGGTATTTGGTTCTTACCAAGCCTTAGAGGAGATGATAGAGTTTACTTTTACATCTCTAATTTTTCATATCACACCTATTTTTTATGAAAAAGGAGATAGCTAGCTTAACCTAGCTTAAAGGCGGGGACAAAGTCTACTGATTATACAAAAGGAAAAGGGTCTTAACTTGTTAGTCTTTTTATGCTAATCTAAGCTAACCAGCTGCTAGCTGTAGTTACCTTAGTTAGCCTATGTCAAATTAAAGCAAGTATAAAAGGAGTTTTTACCACGTCTCACCTTCTTCTCCGCTGACGAGTGAGTTGAGCTGATCGTCGACGCCGACGCACATCTGAATAACGAGATCTTTCTGCATGTTCTTGATCACGTCAAAGTTGGCGACACTAAAGACGTGGCTTCTGTGAGGGGTGGAGGCCATCAGCTTCATCTCCTCCTCATCGGCTTGATGGATACCTTGAAGAAAGAAAAACTGCATGAATAAAAATCTAATTTGTGATAGATACACACTGAATGATGCTTCATGAAAATGGGAAATTATTGTGGTCGTCACTTTCTGCCAAATTCAGGGACGGTCACTCATTCTGAGCCAACAAGCGACACCAGTGGATGAACTGCCATCCTTGTAAAGTCACTGGCATGGTGGGAGGATTAGTGTGTCGGCTGCATTTGCTCCAGGTCTCTAAACACTGGATAAAATGAGCAAATCTGTAACTAAGTTAAGTGAACACTTGTTTCCCACGTTAGCATTTAAAAAGTTCTGCAGCTCTCTGTATCCCAGTCTGGCTGGAAACTCTGACAGTGTGGGCAGTTAATGTTAAATGTGGGGACTTTTATGATCTTATAATCCTCTGTAACACTTCACTGAGGTGCAGAGCTTCAAACATTCAAGTTTATTCAAAGTTCAGCTCAGAAAGTCACATTGTGCGAACTTTCTGAAGGACAGAGGTTGGTTTGTAGACTGTAAATGCTGTTTATGTCTGACAGCTGGAGTCACCAGTAACTTTACAGGTTTAGATTCTTAAAAAACATTTAACTCAAAACAAATAATTCTTAAAACTGAAAAGTTCAATGAAACTAAGTTTAAATCTCGTCTGAAGTTCTTCTGTAGTAAGTGCTACGAAATATAAAAGCAGATTTCTACGGCAACTGCTTCCTGTGCAGAATCAGACTTTTAGTTTCTTAAATACAAACATGAGATAACATTAGCACTACTAAAGTTATTTCTCTTTATTATTTATCTCTTATTAATTGTCTTTTTCCTTTCTTCCTTAACTTCTTTCTTTCATGTTGTTTGACCTTGTAACTCTTTACAGTACTAAATACTGTACTGAGTAAAGTTCATCAGTACTTGTACTTTACTGTACTTTAGTTTCAGAGAATAGTAGAAGAGAGAACTACTTAACTCTGCATCGTGTATTTTGCTGCAATAATTACTAATTATTTTTATTGAGATATTAAACACCTATAATGTCCATTTAAAGTAAATTACACTCCCCAGCAGTATATAAAACTGAGCTTTACTGCAGCCAACTCCAGCATTAAAATACTGCTGACATGTTCATGCATGAGGAAGTATAATAGGTGAGTGTTTTCACTGTGTAAGTACTTCTTTTACTTTGCACTTAATATACATGTATTTTAAAAGGTAAAATGCCGAATGCATGAATTTTACTTCTCTGTCTGTTCTCTCTTCATACTTTTAATTTGAAAAATTCAGTGTTTCTTCATCAGTGCTTTGTTAGAACTGTTGATAAAGACTCTGACTCCTGTGTTGTCTTCTCCAACATACTAATGGGAAAAAACTAAAGTTAAGTGACTTCAAAGTTTTGCTTCAACAGCAGCTGAAATGAAGTGAAGTTCTTCTGTGTTTTGTAAAAACTGCACCACCCTCCCACAACAATCCAAATCCTCCTAAAAGCCTGAACCTCTCCAGAAACACGATGGTCAGCCTGATAAGAGGTCTGCCGGGGAAATGGGGGAAGTGGACGTTTACAGAGTTAATCCTGCGTGTCATCAGCAGAAACCTGGCAGCGTACTTCATGTCTCACTAAGCATTTTTCTATCGGTGACCTGTTTCCACCGACTGTTGTTATTATTTAAACAGCAGTCCTCTTCAACGCCATGGCAACAGCCCGCTCCTGTTTCCCCATCTCGGTTTGTGGAAAGTTTGAGTGAAGCCCGAGCATAAACATACATAAAACCTGCTATCACTCGCTTGTAATGTTCATGGTGCTGGAATTTACCCTGGTTCCACTGTGACGTCACCGCGGGTCTCTTTTGTTACAAACTACAGTTAAAAGCATTAAACGCTAATGGAAAAATGTCGAGAGGTGGAATGTAATAAACTTGTTCTGGCTGCGTACCGAGGACAAAGATCTCCACCCCCCTGCTCCTGAGCTGCTTGGCATAACTCTCCACTGCATCCTCAGATTTGCCATCTGTGATGATCACCAGCACTTTGGGAAAACCCTTCCTGGCGCCTGCCGCCTCGGTGAAAGCATTTTTCAGGACGAAGTCGAGGGCGTCACCTGGAACAATGACATAGACAGGTCTTAGTCCACTGGGATTACATAAAGATTAAAAAAAAAAAAAAGATAAAAAAACACAAGTGCAGATCAGTTTTGATGCAAAATAAAGAATGAAAAGGAAAAATACATTTATATTTAGAAAATTTGGGCTGATTTGTAGCCTGAGGAGATCAACATGATTGATGTCAGTAAACTGAGCAGTGGCTGAGGTGGTGTTGGACAAAAGCAAGTAATGTGAGATTAGTAAAAGGAAGAAGAGGCTGTATGTGCTTTTATACTTTATCTAATTTTCTTTGAGGTTTGCTTTGCATGTTCAAATTATATATTTATTATCACTTTCTTCATATGAACGACTGTATTTGTGCTTCTGAATGTTTCATGTTTGATGTGAAATTTGTGGATTTTGTTTTTCAAAAAGTTCAAATGGAAATAATGTGATTATAATTTAGTTTCTCTTCACAGTAGTAGATGTGGAGCATCATTTCAATCCTCTACATCTCACACACTTCATCCAATAACGCAAAATGAGATGTACAGAATGAGTG